>BPLR01011159.1:0-29374 GCA_021605095.1 Caerostris extrusa | reverse complement strand
GTTACGTACATTGCTGATAGAATTAAGAATAGATGTGTGGATAAGAAATTTTACCTAATTATTCTTTCTTCCAAAACATTTTGGATAAAATAGGCAAGTTTAGTTTTTGTAAAATCAATTTATGTTTAAAAAATAAATGTAAGTATTTTTTGAGCTAGTTGTTTTTAAAATCTCTTTAAAGGTCAGAATCTTCTTGAAAAATTATAAATCACAAATGGAATTTTTGAATTAGTAATAAAACATTATAAAAATAGAATATTCACTTTAAAAATGCATATGCTTGACTGAATAATATGAATATTCAAAAGAAAATGCTTTGTTGAAAGTTTAGTCACTGTTTTAATGTAGCTGTTCTACCTTGTCTAAGGTATATTAACATAATTAATAAATTATTTAAAAATATTAATAAATCAATAATTATAATTTCAAATTTCTATTATTTTCTAAAATTAGATCTAATTGATATGGAACTAAAATCCTTGTTTGCTTACTGAAATAAGTCAAAATATAGCAGATAAGTTTTCTAGTGATAAATTTAAACCTACTTTCTAAACTATATCTTTCTTTTTTTTGTTTTCTGTCCGAACTAAAAATGTAACATTAATGTATTCTTTGCATAAATAATCTGCTTTCAAAGGTTTTGCAGATTTAAAATTTGGGAGTATTTAGTAGTTAGCCGTAGTAGTTGCCAAAGTTTTAAATTTAATTATGATAATTTTTTTTATGCAATAACGTCTGGTTTATTGTTCATTGAAAATGATATAAAATGTATAAATTTTTTATAGCTCCTTGCACCCCGATTGATAATTGTATTAAAAAAAAATATATCTATCAAATACGTTGTCCTTAAATAATCCCTTTATTCGTTATTCTACAGAATTCGTCACGAACAATGCACAGTTAAGTACATATGGGAAAATATTTACCACTTTATTGGGTATTGGTAGACAGTTCACGATTCCAAGTTTACTTTTCGCATTTATACCGAGAGTTATAGCTTTTAACCAGTTTTGAATGGGCGAAAAGTTCAAAAATGTGTAGAAAATGCATTTAAACCAAACTTCCTGCAAACGCAAGATCGATGTCTCGACTGAAATAAATCTCTCGTTTTCAATTTTTATTTTGATTATGATAATGGTTTTTATCTATCTATAATTTGTTAAATATTGCATATGTTAAATCTGTGTTGTAGAGCAGAATATATTCCGGACTATTATTGTAAGTTGCGCAATTAATATGAAACACGAGTATGCATCCTAACTTTCACACCAAGCTTCGTTGCGAAGATATTTTGCCCCTGCAGACTTGTACGTATTGCTGCATCATACATACAATTGACCCCTCAAGGTTTGACTTATAAATTCTTTATCCTCAAGCTCAAACGTAAACAATTTTATTGAAATTCGAGTTAAAAAAAAAAAAAAAGCAGAACGTTGATCAACCTAATAAACTTTCAAATTAAATAAAACTAAGAAGCTTAATTTTTTAATTCGGAAAGGAAAATAAACCCCTTTATTTCTGAAAACAGTGATTTTAAAGAAAAATGTTTTCAAAGACATTGATGAATACAAGCGGTGAATAGGGCTATTATTTGTTATAAACATTCATTTATAAGTTTTGTAGTTCATTGAAAAAAAAAAATGTCCTGATGTATTCATTGATATGCCAACAAATTTGTGATTGCATTTTCTCTACAAGAAGAATGTTTTCATGGCATATCACTAAATTTTAGAGACTTCAGAAATGTGATGGTTTTAGTGTTTGTGTGAGGAGTATATCTTCTGCCAGTGTTAAAAGCTGTAAAGTTTCATGTCAGCATATTGATATGAAGCTTTCCAACATTTTCTTAAAATTATTAGTAAGCAAGATTTATATACGTTTCACAGACGACTATGAAATCTAGATCTCAAATTCTGAAATTTAATGACTTTGTATGTATCCATCATGCTGCTACCAAACTTGCACTGTTAATTTTGATCTCCTCCTCTAAATCTAAAATGAAATATCTCCAATAAAATAATTTTTCTGAAGAATATTTGGAGAAATTTGAAAATCAAAAGGAGGAGGAGAGAAAAAAAGTGCAAATTGTACTACAAATCACTAGATAATTCCATTAAGTCTATGTCATCAAATTCATAAATTTCATAGTTTTTGTCTTGCATTAATGTCGAAAAGTATAATTTTAAAAATTATTGAAACTTACATTTTCAAAATTTATGATTTGCAATTCTAAAAACAAATCTGACTAAATACAATTATAATGGTACTTTTAAAAATTTCTTTGATTTAAAATAGCATCTCTTCCCTCCTAATTGTCGGGAAATATCTGTCCTCAGGCTTTTCCAAACTACAGTCTACCTTCGATAAATATCCACCCTTGTGTATCGCCATAAAAATGGCAGTTTAATGAAGATCGATTGTATGTATCATTGCAAAATTTTAAACTTGTGAAAACTATTTGTAATGTTTCCCTTCTTTCACCTTAAAAAAGTAAAAAGATTTGAGAAAAGTTTTTTGAAGTGCTCATTTAGTTCCAAGTTGAAGTTTCTTGGCTATAAAAATATAAATGAGGTGCGCGACCTGTACTGTAAAAAGTAACGGGGAAAAAATGAGCAATCTCGAGTTCATTATCCCCGAGAAAAGTTCTTAAGAGACATTTTAAAATGCAGTTTTTGCTTTCATCAACAATTTTGTCTCTGAATTGAGCCTTTATCTTGGTAATTTCCACTATACTTGTGTAGGTGAGAGTTCTTGAAATTTGGTTATCTGTTTAGAATAATTGGGAATAAGACTACAGCCTCATTCATCAGAATTTTGTTTAAAATTGAAATGTATTAAAAATGTCATGTGTATTTATTTAATGTATGGTCACATTAAACGGAAAATTTTTAAGTCGGAGGACAGGAAAAAAGAATAATTGCATTTTGTTTTTCAAAGTAATAATTGCAACTTATATATTGATAACAAAATCTAATTTATAAACACATTGAATTTTAGTCTTTAATTTTTTATTGTCGCTTTATTTTGCGATTAATGTATCTCAAAATTCTTAACGCTTTTTTACTCTTTTCTAAATATTTGTAACACAGGATAGTGAAGTATTGGTAGCATAAATTTAACGTTAAAATTTAAATCTATTACAGTAAGGGAAATATTTTATATACCCTAACTAATATGTAAATAAAATAGAAATATAAATAAGAATAGTGGAATATATAAATAATAATAATGGAAATATCTTATATATGCTTAATTGATAAACTCTAACTAAAAACAAATTTTTTAAAAAGTTATTTAAGTATATTAATTTTAAGTAATTTTTTATTTCTGAAAATTTATGTGCAGTGATTTGTTAAATTAAATCATTATGCATTCTATTTGCGAGAAAAATCATGAAAATAAAACTTATAAAATTGCTGAATGAAGTAACCATTATAACAAAAGTATTATATTTGCATTCATTACTTAATACAACTCTATGTCAAATGTTTCACTTTTTAATATACATTTTCTTTTGCTTTCTATGCATACATTTTTGATATCTCTTTATCATTTTTGTGCTTTCCAATTATTTTTTTCGTAAAATATGACGAGAAAAATAATTTTTATATATAATTCCGAACTGCACAATAACATTTATTTTGGTTTGTTAACCGTTAGGTTTATTTTCGAATATCAATGATAATTTTTGTATGAATACTCATTAAAATTAAGTTATTTGAGATTAATGAAATTAATAAATTTTTTAAATTTACAAAATTATTTTTTTTTTCCCCACGAAAAGTAGTTTTTATATAGGTATACCATTTAGATAATTGCAATTTAATAATAGCTACAATGATTTTTCAAAACGTCAACTCTCAATATATTTAGTTCAATTTAATCAAATTTGCTTTTAGTGTTAATAATAAAATTATAATGTTTTAAATGATATGTAGATGTTTAAACAAACAACTATTCTTTAATTTATGGACATCCAAATTTGATTTTAATAAAATTGCTTTTATTTTTCTTTACGAATTTTTAAATAATAAACATATGTTCTCTATTTTTCTGTCACTCTGTATTTTAGTGCTCTTTAGATCTGAAGATTAGCATCTTCAAAAGAAACTTGTTTTCAAATCGATCGTTTTAGTCCAATATCCGTTCTTTCATAACCACTCCTCTACCAACCATCATATGTTTTGTTTCGCATATTAGAATAAACCGATTTTCTATTTTGCAAACTCCGTAAAATAGATTTTCATTCAAGTCCCTATTCAGTTTTTTTGTTTTATTTTGGTTGTATCTGGTTTTCTAAATTTATTTTCGATACTAAAAATGATGAACTACGTTGGCCTCTAATAGTTATCGCATAAGCTATTTTTTTGTCCCTATAAACAAACAAATTAATATAAGAATATTAAATTTGGAAGTCTAGTACACTAGGCAGTTATTTATTAAATTAAAATAATTTTTAACATTAAGTATGTTTTACAAATAATTATATTTTCTACAGAAATCCATTGTGCAATGAAAAATAATAGACTTTTTAAATTAAATTTTTTTTTTTTTTTTTTACATTAAAAGTGTGAAAAAATTAAATAGGTTTTAATGAGGTAAATAATCTCGTCTTAATATCTCACCCCATGTAGCTTAGCTGAAATGCATTAGTGACATCAACTTTCCAAACTGCCAATTAAGTTGTCTTATACTTAAATTGAAAGCAAAGACCATGCATAGAAAAACATTTATTTCAACTCATTTAGCACCCAGGAGCACTTAAAGCAGTAACCTGTCTGCCAAGATAGTCCCAAAGATGTACTTTGGGAATTAAGGCCCGTAGCTGGCCTTTCGATTCACTCCGGTCCTTTTAATGGTGAGCTTCACAAAAACGAGCACTTAAAAACAGGCCTTAACTTTAAAAATAGAGGCCAGTATAGTTAAGCTAATTAAGATATTAAAGAACGCTTGGAAAAGTTTTGTTTCTTTGGTGAAATATGCAGTAATAATCAAAAGAGGGCGACATGATGTCCAATTGGCTAGCGTTCTAGTCTTTTGTACCACAGGCTTCATGTTCGAATCCTGGCGGTGGCATGGATTTTGTTAGAGGTTCGGAATCCAAGCTAAACTGTAGGTCCCGATCTAATTAGCCTAATGTGTGCACAAAATGACCTTAGAGCGACAAACCAACGGTCATTTTGTGCACACTTTTAGGCTAATTAGATCGCGACCTACAGTTTAGCTTTGATTCCGAACTCTAACAAAATCCATGCCACCGCCAGGATTCGAACATGAAGCCTGTGGTACCAAAGGCCAGAGCACTAGCCAATTGGTCATCAGGCCGCCAAAATAACCGTAGAGCAACAAAAAAAAAAAAGTTTCGTTAAGAAACTATGTCTTACAGCACAATTTGGAATGCTTAAAAGTAAAGTCAATTACACAAAATTTAATTTTATTTTAAATGTTGTGTTAATTTTTGATAGAATTTACTTTGACCTTTATTCCTGTAAATTTTTCTCGCAAAACAACTCTATGCTCAAAGATTTCTTTTAGATTTTTTTCCATCTTATCGTTTATTAATGACTGTGGATATTAGGCGTCAAGAAAATCGATAGGATCTTTGCAAATTCCTACCATAAATAAAAAGCTTTAACGATGTCTTATTTCAAGAATTTCGAATTAAAAGAGCAAAGAAAGTTTCAACGCAATGTTTTTGAGAAAAGAAGAAAATATAAAAAATTTTTTTACTATGCTCTTTTAACCCATTTAATGAGGTAGATTATTTGCGAAAGCAATTGAAATGCTCAATAAAAAGGAAAGAAATTTAGAAAAAAATGTCTTTGGGTTTGCAGATGTAAATGTATTTTTAAGAGTTATATATTTAAAATTTAAATGTTTAGTACTTATAAACTACAGTAAACTATTTTTTTTTTTTTGGAGAAAGAAAGTTTTAATAATTAATTTTATTAATTTAAATTGATGGTTGCATTGAAAATTCTGTCAGAAAAATTGAATTTTGTAAAGAATTTTTTTTTTTTTTAAGAAACATGCTATCGCATAGTACGTCATATTTTTATGTATTAGACATTTCCAAAACATTTTTTAGCTGAAAATATACAAAAATTTCAGGATAATTATTTAATGGTTTGTTTATTTAAATCCAAAGTTTGATGTATATTATTAAAAATTATAAATTTTTAAACATGTGTTTTGGATTATTTTCAAATTAATCCTTTTGCAGCAATGTTTCTAAAAACAATTACTAATAAATTAATATTAGTGCTCTTTGTGATAATCATGTAGTTCAAAAGTTGCTTAACTGCAGGAAAAATTACAAAATTATGAAGAAAATAAAGAAAATTATATATTTTAACATCCTAATATAGAAAGGATATGTATAAGGATATTTCACAAATACTAAAATATTATCAAGATGTTTTGTAACTTTTTAAACACATCTAATTGTAAAATGTTACGGCAACGAACGTATCTTTTATAGAGTTAAAATATATAAATTGAAAGGATTAAGATCTGGTTCATTATGGAATTTTCTCGGAATCTATAAGAGAAAAATATACCTCATTTATACATTTCTTGTAAGACGCGATGAACTGATTTGAATTTCATCTATTATATTATTTACATCGCTTATAACATTGTTTTTCGTTAAACGATGTCAAAACATTAATTGTTAGATGCTTTATAATAAAGTGTACTTAAAAAAAAAGCTTTTTTTTTTTTTTTTTTTTTGACATTATAACTTATGTCAATAAGAATTTCAACGTATATATTCGTTAAACACCATTATGAGGTTAACAAATTTTTAGAACTGTAACATTTATTTAGTAGATGGATTCAGTACATTTTAGTAGAAATTCTACCTTTAAAAAAAAAATCAAACCGTTTTGTATCTCAACAGTTGAACAAAATATAAACTTTAAATTTATTATACTTCACAATACATTGTAATCTGATGTCTTACCTACAAAGAAGTGCATTTATATTTATTTGAATGTGAGGAATGAATAAATACTTCAATATTAGTAAGTAAACACTCTCAATACATTAATATAAATGTTTTTCCACTAATTATCTAGGTATAAATTAACGTAATGGATTGTAATTACTGATACAATAATATACCTTCTTCAGTGGCGCAAAAGCCTCTGGGTGGCCCAAAGCGTCTGCCTACAGCCAGATTTCGAAACAAGATTTTCTTCTTTTTTTCAGGGGGTAGGTTTGTTAGCTTTACGCCAAACAGTCATATTAAACCAGGATCTGCGGTTTAAAGTGCATTCTGAACCTCTACAAACATTCATGGCACTGTCGAGAAACGAACATGAAACCTGTGTCACCGAGCTCTAGTCACTCAGCCATCAGGCCCCAATAAAATTATATACCATCTTAATTTTAATGAAACTAAAAAAAAAAAAAAAAACGGCCAAAAACATAAATTGAATTTAACATTTGCTACTATCCATTTTAAAGAAGGGAAAACTGGCCTATCTTGTCGAATGCACTAGGATATTTTTTTTCCTATAAATTTCAAATTTCAACTATATAGTAAGCGGGTTCGCGGCAGTGCAATTGAATTTGCTTTTACGCAAAATAATATCTGCATAAAGAATTCATCCTATTTTATGCAAAAGCCTACATTTTGAAAGGCTATAGCTAGAATCAATTATCTGACTTTAAATTGGTTTTCAAAAATAAATTTCCAATTTTAAAAGAATTGAATTACATGGGGCTGGAGTCTTTCGCGATTGTTTCCTCTGGAAATTCTTCTGAAATATCAGTTGGCTTTTTAGCAAATCTGCTATTCAAATCTCTGAGTAGCTTACTTTCTACAATCAGTTTTACGAGGTATAAAATTAATTTAAAAAAATTTCATTACGTTATAGTTGCCATTTGAAATAATAATATAATAGTCAAAATGATTTTTAAGAGGTGTTACTAATAAATTTATAATGTTTGGATTCAAAGACAACTGACATTTGTCTTTTAAGTTGGTGCAGCATGCCAAAATCTGGTCTTCAACAAAGAAATTCTTATCACTCGCTCTTTCAATCATGAAGTGAATAATTATTTTCAATTTATCTCAAAATAAATATTTTAAGATACTTTACTGTTTTTAAATTAGTTCATTTTTATAGATGCATTTTATAATTGTGCATTTAAATCTGAATAAATGTAATTAAAAAATGAATGATGACGTGTATAATAAAATTAACGATTAATATCTACATACATATTAATATCTGCTTACCATTTCATAAACTTGGTTTTTTTAAATGCATAATTAAATTAAATTAAATTACTATTGAAATCTAGTGTTAGTGTCGATAAAATGATCGATGAAACTCATTTTAAATAAATAAATTAATCTCTGATCGAATTGTAAGAATACACGAAACAGTTGATCATTTTATTTGCATTTTAATGTATTACGAAAAATAACCTTGCCGCGCTGTGATTTCGCAAATGTGGAACATAAGTATTGATCGTTGCTTTGTGTTTACAGAAGCGATGCATGGCGGAAATTTACCTTTCTAGTTTTCTAAAATAATACGTTCTGTTATAAAATGGGTTTCAATAAATAATTAACATTTTCTCGCGAAATCATCTTCAGTTTGTGTTTCAGTCCCAACTTTTTCGTATTGACTAATGTGTTTATATTTCAAATACTTATGAAGTCTAGACGCCAGGTGCAAAATTTTTGTTTTATTTTTAACTTTTGATTAATAAGCACGAATTTCGTTTGAAAACTTTTTAAAATGTATTGTTTGGTTTAACTGAAGATTTGCAAAGAATAATTAAAATTACATTGTTTGCATTCCGCAGATGTTGTGTTAAATTGAAAAGGAAAAAAAAAAAAAAAAGATCTCTGAGTTTATGAAGGTTAATGTATAATTTATGAAGTTTAAGTTTTGAGCTTCTGAAAATATATCTAATTTTAAAATATACTTCGGTTTATGTGGTTTGGTAGATAGCAGATTGAATTTTCGAACTAAGGTAGCTGGGTTCGAAATCAAATAAGCTCAGCCTTCTGTGTTTATGTCAAGGATAGTCGCAATAAATCCGTAAGCCTAAAGTTCTTTATTGATTAAAGGAGTAGGAAAGAGTATCCTGATACCATTCCTGGGAGGTGTCATTTTAAAATGTGGACATCGTATAGCAATCCATTCACCATGTTGCACATTGTAACACTGAATCTGCTACAGATATGCTTTTCTTGGAGAGATTGATCGACATTTGAAAAGGTAGCGTTTCGTCAGAATTAAATTACAATATTGATAATCTGTAGTTGTTTTTTTTTCACCATATCAGCCAAATAATCGCCCATGACTTTCGAGGATGTTTGTGTTTGTTGACTGGGATTAATAAATTATCGCAATAATTATTATAATTAAAGAATAATAATTATAATTAAATTATCACAGTTTAGTTCACGAATATGAACGTATTTTGTTGAAAAAGGAATTCGGGCTTTAATATTTAAAAAATGAGGTCAGCACGTGATAACTTTTAATGACATTTTATCACGTCAAGCTTTTTGGTATTAGTTAAGAAAATTTAATATTTATGTAATACCTAGTTAGGGAAAAAAATATTGCAAAACATGTTTATTATATTTCATATATTAAAAAGAGATATCGTCGTCACTAATTAAAATTATTTGAAATATCATACTAATATTCTTGAATATAATTACTATACAACATTCTGAAAGCGAATTTTTGTAAGTTGCTTCTTACATAAAAAAAATTTACATAAACTTTAATAATTAAATTATCACATAATGAATTTTGATACTTTTCTTCTATTTCATTAATTTTTAAATGTAAAAATGTTGAATTTCCAAATACTTTTTTTTTTTTTTTTTAAGCTTTGCAAATAATTTTTAAAAGTTCATTTGCTTATTTACATTTTGTTAAAAATTTCCCTGTTGAATTTAAACCCAAATAGCTAGATTAGTTTTCCCTAAGATATATTTTTTTAAAAACAGCATTAAACAGCGAATATATTATAGGATAGAAATTAATTTTTGCACGCATTTGTTCGAATTAAATTTATTAAAATCACTTATACCTGAAATATATGAATGCTAAACTCAAAGATAAAATTAATATTTACATTCATTTATGTCAGCTATTTTAATTTCTAAATTTATTTGGATGATTCCTCTGTCGTAACTTTTTCTTATTGTAATGAAAAATTCCCAAGTGTTGTATAAAAATCTCTCCCCCTTAAATTTGGTTATTATAAAAATTGTAAAAAAAATAATTACCGTTTTATTTTCTTTTTTGTAAAAGCAGTATAATTAAAATTATATTAACTTTTGGTGCTAGTTTTGCATGATTCGACATACATATATAAAAAAAAGTGAGAACTTATCTGCAAAGTGAAAAATATTCTTCAATCAGAAAGTTTGTCGAAATGGACTCGGGATGAATATTTATTTTGGTAAAAAGTATAGTATACTACTACAAATAAAGAATCTACAAATATACTACTACAAATAAAGAATACAAATATACTACTAAAATAAAGAATCTACAAATATACTACTACAAATAAAGAATCTACAAATATACTACTACAAATAAAGAATCTACAAATATACTACTACAAATAAAGAATCTACAAATATACTACTACAAATAAAGAATCTACAAATATACTACTATAAATAAAAATCTACAGGCATTCCCAGAAACTTGTCCAAATACAGTAAAACAGCATTTGTTATTATTTTTAGATTTATTTTTAATGTAACATTGGTATTTCTTTTTTTTTTATTTAACTGCAATTTATAGCCTCACCAAAGAAAGTTGCCAAGCAATCAGGTGTAATTATAATAAACAAGTGCCGTTTTTTTTTTTTAATACTAATTAAAATAAATCGTATAAAAGCTTAAATACTCAAATTTATAATAATTATCAATATTGATATCTCAAAGCGTATATCACATAATTCCTTTCTCTAACTAGAATCATATGATCCATTACTTAAAGCAAGGATTTCTAAACCTTTCCAGCCACGCGTAGACCGGTACTGACTGTTTCACAAATTTGGGCATTTTTCCCAATGTTTCAAACTGTACCAATAAGCTATAACTTTTGTAAAAGAATGTCCATAACATGAGACGTGCGCAACATGCATCGAAAATAAAGTTTATTTTTGTGTTGTCGATATTGTCGTATATTTACATTAGTATCTCAAAGATGATTTTTAAATATGGGCGTATTTGAATTACGCTGTAATTTCGTAGGCTTTATTGTTCGAATTTTCTATTGTCTTAGTTTGATGAGTTACAAAATTCGCCACCTATTTGTTTTCTTTCCCTTTTTGCAACTACTTGTGTATGTGTGGGAAGGAAATTTTCTCCAAAATAAAAACACTTTAGAAAAGTCTACAGATGAAAGTAAACCAATAAGCATCATGCGCCTCTTTTAACACACGGTTATGCAGTGAAAAGTATATAGCCTGAGTTTCCACATATTTTTTGTAAATATTTAATAAAAAATAATGATAATAAAAAGGAATATATATATATTCCTTTTTATTATCATTATTATTATTCCGTAATGGTAGGTAAAAGCATCTCTGCAAATGACACGAATTCCTTCTTCAAAGTATTAATAATCGACATTAATAATCATCCACAGCTGCAAATAATTTTCAGCGGAAAAGCACAGCTATATAAATCTCGTTATTATTACGTTGTTAAATTCTATTCTATTAGTACGGTTTTCATAGATAATGTGATTTCAATGATTGTGCTTTTCTTTTAGGATATAAATTTCTTAAGATTATTTTGTTTTATTAAAAATTATCTCGGTAGAAGGATTATATGCAAGACATGTCCGGCACGTGCCTCAAGATTTCATTGTACTTGCATTTTGACTTTTACAATTTGGAACGAACGCCCTCAATGCATCTTGGGATTCGTAATGTCCTCAAATTCCCATGGAGGATATGATCGCTGTCCGTATTAGGAGAATTCTGAATTAAAGTATTCGGTACCCTATGTAATTGTCACTTAGATTCAAGTAAATTGAATTCATATATTCTTCCTTTTCTTTCACCATTTTCATTTATAAAAAAGGACTTCCTTAATCTCAACCTTCTTTCCGTTACATTCCTTTTTTTCTGAAATATATTTTTCTGGTTGCATAAATACATTTTGTATGCAAGACGTACTTTTTTATTATTTTTTTTTTTTACATCAATAGTATCTTGAAATAAAACCTAGATTTGATAAGTTTTGAGATTGGACAGTGAAATTCTTCCTTTTTCTAATATTGAAATGCATTTAAAATCTGGAATATTTATTTTTTGGATTGTTGAATAAAAGAAATTCAAATGACTTCGTTATTTCATTGATATTTTTATTTTAACCTTTTTTTTAATGTGATTTTAACCATTTTAGTTTTGCCCATATATCATAGTTTTTTTGAATCGTTGAAGATGGTATAAATAAAAGAAATAACTTTAAAACGGAGGAAAAAAAAATCATCGAAACAATTTATAAATTTTACGATTTTCTCAACCACTCCGCCCTTAACTAAAAAAGGATGTTGGGAAAAAAATTCGAATGAATAATTTCTAGATTCGAATGAATAATGTGATCATATAAAAATTGGTATTGCCAAGTGGTAAAAAATGTTGTGTATATTTACTTGATGGATTAAATCAAATGAGTATGAGACAGGGAACTTTATTATTAATACAGTGAATGCATACGAGTTCATGCAAATAAATTTTCTTTTAAAATGTTGATCGCAATGTCAAAAACTAAAAATAAAATTGTATTTTGATTTACTATATCGATAATAAAATTATTTTGATACATCGATTGGCAATTTTTGGAAGAAAAAAAAAAACATGAATAGTTAATGATTTCGATGTATCAAACGGTATGGTTTTCGTAGAAAATAGACTTAAGATTAGCTATTTTTATACCAATTTGTCGGGACAAGACATTTAACTGTTGTATACAAATAAATTTATTGAAAATATGGATAATGTGTATTATAGATAAGGTAATATATATTTTTAAGTATTTACTAATTTTAAAACTTTTATTTATCAAATAATATTTAAAATTACAATTGTTAGTAAAAAAAAAAAAAAAATGATAGCTAGTAAAACATAAGATAAAGATATGAACAAATGAGTAAGTATTTTTTTCAGAATTAATTGAAATGTATTTTACTTTACCTTGTCGATAATGCAATATAGGGTTCTGCAATGGCTTCTGAAAGTCTCGGGCCATTTGCCCTGGTATTCTGAAAGGCTCTGCTGACCACATAATTTTCTCGCCTTCCTATTTCCATAATAAATGACAATGCAATACTGGTTATGTCTACCTAGCCGTTTTACGCATTGTATAGGCTCACTTTCTGTTTTCAATCAAAATTAAGTGCATAAAATGCAAAAAGAGGAGACTGTGACTTATCGAACACATTGTATAAATAATGGTTACTTTTTTTTTTTTTTAACTTCCTTTTTTTGCAATCGATTTTTTTTTTTTTAATACTGTGTTGTCTATCCTTAAGGCGTCAGTTTTTATTAATTTTATCATTACCGACTAAAAGGCAATAAGTAATCTATAATTTTAAGTAATATGTAAACTACGTAGATATAAAGAGTTAATGTTATTTTCAACGAAATGTGGAATGAGTTGATTCTTATAAATGATATTTAAATATAATTAAAAATATATATATACTTTTGTACTTACATTTTATATTCAATTTCTTAAGATACCAGAAAGGAGAGGAAAGACTTGTTGCTGTGTATCCAAGCGGTTGTTAGTAAATTATGGAAGCAATTTGATTTTGCTTTACTTAAATTCAGTCCGCTGTGCGATGTTTACTTGCCTTAAAAAGAAAAAAGCGATGGCTATAAAATGTTCTCATGTTTGTATGTCCCTTAGACTAAAAACTCTTAGAGAAAGCATAAAGTTTCCAGCATACCAGAATTTTATGTGTGGACGCGTAGTCCATTTTTCCGATGAGTTTGGATGTTGAATAAAATATGAGGTGTGAAACAGCCGACTTCGTTTTTTAAAAAGCTGAGTGGCTCCTTTTATATGCATAACATAGATTTTTATGAAATAGAATCTTTCAGCGTTCAGAATTTTTTTTTTTTTTTTTTTTTTTTAGCCGTATTAAATGTTTTATAAGTATTTTTGTGTTTATCTTTTTTGAAAAAAATAGAAAATATATTTTTCTACTTGTATTATTTGGGCACTTTTATAGACTTTTCATTTTTCAATAAAAGAAGTTGATAAGATTAAGGTTGTTCTTTGCCTTTTTCCAAAGATTGCAAGTGAATTGAATTATTTTCTGCTTTGCTTTCTTTATTTTAAAAATTCTTATCAATGCCGTTCTTCAATTTCTGGTGATTTATAACCATTCTTGCTACTAATTCAAGTTAAATATTAAAATTAACTTAATTATTATCATACTAACTTTTATTCAATACTACTGTGTCCAAAAAGTAGGACCAATTTTCGATTTAAAATTCCCCGGGCTTATGGAATTCCAATTTTTTTTTTCTTTTTAGGTTGCTGGCACTGTCCTTGACATCTGTGGGAAATTTTATGTTAAAATATTCATTAGTGTTTGAGTTACGCTTGGCTTTGTGAGACGCTAAAACTGATTCCGGCGATTTTTGAAATGTCTGAATTAATTGAGTATAATAACTTTTGCTACTATTTCCACAAAAGCTGGAATTTTAATTGTTAGATCAATTCAGTCTAATCTTATACATTTGTTGTACATATTTAAATGTTTGATGTTATTATTACATTAAAGTTTCTAAATGGTTGTATCATTATTTTTGCATTACTTTTAATAAATATTTTTACAGTTATAATTTTTGATAATGGCCTACGTTTATTCAGATGCTTAAGAAGTTTTTTAAAAACGATTTAGCGTATTAATCTAAATTTTAATATAATGGAAGCATTTAATTTGTGTTGTAAAAACTTCAAATACAAATAAAAACTCGTATAAAACTTTTTTTTTTTAAATAGTACATTGGGATAAAATTAGAATTATATTTTGATTTGCATGAAAATGATCTAAAATAATTATTAAGACGTATCTCACTATCTTTTATTTTATTTAAAAAGCTTCTCATTACACCCTAACGTATAACAGAAAACTTCATTTTTAAGTTTCAAAGTTATTTTTTTTTTAAGTTATCTAATTTAATTTGGAAATAATTAAAAATATTGGTAAGTTTCATAAATATAAAGAACTATAGCTTTATCAATTATTTTAACTGAAAAATATCGAAACATTAGTATTAAGTTGGATTTAAAAAATATATTTTGTAAGTGTTCTTAAATATGTCCAACGAGTTTGAAGCGCAAATTAGAGAAAAAAAAAATAAAACTCGATATAACTATTCAGTGTCTCATAACTAACTCATGTACAGATTTTAATTTTATCCGTAAAGTTTTAAAGATAGATAAAATATTCAATTTGAATATGATGTAATACTTTAATAACCGATGGCAAATAATAACATGCTGTCAGCCGTAATTTTTTTTTTTTTCTGAAAAACCGTGATATCGTCTAACTAAAGACGATATCACGGTTTGTTATGTTTTATATGCTGCTCAACAGAAACGCCAATTTCCTTAAAACATTGGTATTTTTATATACTTTTTAAATTTTAATTGGAATGTATAAAAATAATTAAGTTAATAAATGTTTTTATATTTAAATGCTAATCTACATTCCCTATTTTTATTTTCGGAGATATTTCTTATTTAGTGGTGAAAATTAGGCATCATAGATTAGACAAAAGACTGCTATGTTCCATCAAATGCGACACAAGAAAGCTAAAAGTTGGTACACTCCTGCTTAATACAATCAAAATCTGTTGAAGGGCTGGGAGATAACACAGGAAACTCTTATCTTGCTGTATCACAAGCAGAAATGATTAATTCTAGATGACGACTCGAGTACATAAATGTTTTTAATCTGCAATTTTCTACAGATAGCTTTGGACATTTACTACAGTTTGTCTACATTGGGAGAATTGGCTTTATCTCTCCTTTAGTTTATCCAATTCGGAATCGGTAATTTCCGCTGATGTTATTGCTCAGTTAGGCGAATTGTTAGCTATATTGGTTTAGCCTTTTATTTTTTTTTTTTTACTTTTGATTTATTTCTTTACTTTTACTTTTTTGAAAATTATAATTGTAGGAAGTAGAAATTGCTCCTATTTTGCTACAATGAATTTTAAAAAATGCGTGTTAATTTATTTTGAAAGAAAAATGAATTGTATGGGGAAAAAAAAAAAAAAAAAAAATCGAATTTTGAATTGTAATGCTCTTTTTTTTCCATACATACTTTATATTTTTACAAAAAGAAGGTAAATTTTTATTTTGTTTGTTGGTTTGTCTACTGGATAATTAATTGTAATATTATGTTAATGCATTTTTAAAGGATTTTGACACCGTTTAATTAATGTTTAATATTTAAATACTTATTAATGTGTTCGATCTGATGGCCTTTTCTACATTTTTTTTTTCCCTGATAGAAAGACTTTTCTTAAAATTCTAAAGATACTGCACTCTTTAACTTAAAGGCATTTGATGAACTCTGAATCTGAAGTTAAGTAATGTCTAAATATCCTTCGAAGGATTATGTTGAATAGGTTGGTACACATATAATACCAGTATCGATCATAATTTTTCGAGAAATGTTATGGTAGATTTCTGTTGGCTTTTTCTTGATGAAACTTTTATTCTTGAAAGTCATTTGGATAAAGAAAATTGAATTTCTTCTGTCAGTATGGGAAGAAAAACTTTTGTTTGGTAGTATGATGAATTGGATTCAATGGTTTTTTTCCCCACCATTTTTGTGTTTCATCTCAATTGTAGAAAAAAAAATCTGCTACCATCATAAAACTTGTTTTCTTTTCATTATCGAGATCGTGTTTGCAAAATTTGTCTCCTCTTTTTATTAATAGATTCTTTTTTTTTTTTTTCTCCTTTCTTTCTTTTTTATTTTTTTTTTCTCTTTTCTTTCTTTCTTTTATTATTATTTTTTCTTTTCTTTTTTCCTGCTTGCAATCATTTAGGTAAACTAATGTTTCAACAATGGTCACAATTATTTTCCATTTATTTCTAAATGTGTTTTCGTACCAGACTATTTTGTGCAGCTATTTTCAGCTGTAAATTGTTTATTGTTGCTATGAATGTATTTCTGCGTCTACAGATTTTCCGTTATCAGTCTTTCTTCATCTTAGAAACATTAGCAACAGTTTATACATTTTTCAAGCATTCGTTTAAAATATTCTTTCCATGTAGAAGAATTGATTGAGAATTTTCACTTTTACTATTAATAATATTGTTAATTTTTGCTTTTGTAATGTGTATAGTATTAAAAATATACTTAATAAGAAACTTTATCTTATAGAAGTGATAAAACATATCCTTCAATATAAAGATTGTTTACGTGCGATATTTAAAAATTAGGATAAATTTGGTAATGGATATTTTTTTTATTTTAAACAACATATTGTTAGCAAATATTTTTGCAACATTTGCATTTTTTTTCCAATCTTTTGTCGAAATCTTTTTAAAGTATTTTAATATAATCTGTATTTTCTTTATTACTTTTTCCTACATTGACTTTGCATAATACAGATTTATAAAACATATAACCAAACAAAATATTGTGCTACATTTTTTTAAATTTTATTAAGTCTGAAAAATTAAAGTTTTCAATCTGTCAAAATATACATGCCTGTGTTTCCGATTATTTTAAACATTTTCCCGATTGTCTGATCGTGGCCGACCTAAAATTTCAATGGTGTCATTTGAAATCCACTTCATTAACATCTGTTATATATAGCACACTTTATTATCGTGCTGAAATTTAAGGCCATTCATATCGGTGTTTCCGATTATTTATGATACCGAAGACTACAAGTAAGTTGATGCCCGTCTTGACTACTCGCTCGACCCTCACAAATTAGTGTTTTCCTTATTCTATCAGCCACCACACAGTCTTGTTGGATTATTGTGCTTCCTTTCACAGTGAGAGTTACTCATTCTGGACTCGTTAAACCTCCTCTGCTTAGAACACACCAGTCGTGCCAAATACTTAAGTTATTAGAAAAATGATACTTTTTGTTTTTATTAAACACTTTGACCCATCTTTGAAGTATAGTTATTCTGTTATGAGATAAATCACTAAATGTAAGCTTTGTTTTGATTCTATTAAAAAATTAACATTTGATCAATCTTCTATTGTAAAGTGCTTGATAGAAATGCCTGATAGATCATATTTTAACCTTTAATGTTTGTTTTTCATGAAGAGTAACAGCTTTTTCTGGCTTTTACCAACTTTTGTAAGATTCTTTAACTGTTCTTTCACTCATAGGGTGTCCTGTTTTATTAAATGACTCAGCAGTTAACTAAGATAATCTTGGATTTTCCACTTATTTTTATTTTTATCAAATAACGACTCTTATATTATGAGATTATCTTTTTTTCGTCCAATTCTTTTGCATGTGGATAGTTTAATCTTTTGGTAATTTTAACCTCAAATTGCATGGCTCATATTAAATAAAACACGAAAAACTTTATACGAAATTTTGGAATTTTTCGAACAAAAGTTACAGTTTCTAGCATTGTGTGCAATGTTTAACTAATCACAATAATTAATCATTCATATAATTAATTTTTGTTCTATGAAGTAAACTGTAAAAAATAAATCTATTGAATTTCGTTTTTAAATCTTAAAAATTCGAAATAATGAAATCGTCTGCAGTGTTTTTCCTCCCCCCCCTTTTTTCTCAGATTATTAAAAAAATTTCTATTCTAAAACTGCTCAGAAATAAATGTATTTTTTTTAAAGTGCCTCTACTTTTGGCGAAGTCCATGCATATTGTGCACTTTGGATGAAATAATCATTTAATTTTTTTTTTTATCATAAGCCTAATTGTTTTTGTTTATCAGAAATATTATTTAACAGAAACATTGGGAATCTTTCGCCCAACGTCGCCATACGGAGTCGAAGGATCTTATTTATAGGACAATATTTCTCCAATAGATCTTATTTATAGGATAATAGAACTTCCTTCCTAATCATTGCGGCTTCAATTTGAAATATACTAAGTGCTTTGTTAGACTTTTCTTATTATACTGCTGGGTGCTAATCAATCCATGTACGTATCCAAAACCAGGACTAATAATCATACGGATAAACTATATGTATTAAAAAATATGATTGGAACTCGTTGAAAATCTAAATTTTATATGTCTAGATAGTGAGTTTTTAAATTTGACAAATGTATTAGAAATAAATAAAGCAACTTATTATAGTAATATAAAAGTGCCAAAAGACTTAAGACTTGAACTACAAGACACAACTGCATTGACAATAAGGAAGGTGTAGGGTTTTGTTTCCATTGTTTTCAGTTTATAAGGAAATAATTATTTCTTTTCACCGGTATGAAAACAACATGTAAGTAAATTAAGGAAAAAAAAAATGGACTGTTGGGTTATTTGAGACAATACAAATCATTAACAAAAATACAGAGGGTCATGATAAACGTTGTACAGTAATTATTTAAATTATAAACATCATAGTTTCATTTTGTTTAAATAACACGCAATAAATTTGACTTATTTTTAAAAATAATTTTAATGTAATTTTAGAAAGTTAACCTTTAAGTTGACTTTATTTAGCCATAATTATCGATTTTCCTAAAATGATAAATTCGTTAATAGCATTCTGACCTACAAGATCGAATGGTTTTGCGCAATGAGAAACGAGTTTTAATTTTCTCCAATGGAGAATGTCAGATCACCTTTGTTTTAAAATTCGTTATCGATTTAAGAATTGACTTCCACAGAATGTCACTATGATAGTTAGTTAGTTAATTAATTCAATTATTTTAGAATAAGAATCGTTGTACAGAATTTGTCTATAGTGTATAATGAGTATGCTGTACATCAATAATATGCACATAATCTTTTAATAATAATAACAATGAAGACATTATTATTGATCAAAATAAGCAAACTATCATTTCATAAGAATTCCATAATTTATTTAGTGAGAGATACGTTTCGAAAATAAACTCTGAAATAAAAAAATTCCATGAAAGATGTATCCAAACAGAAAGAGAATTGATAGATGTATATATAAAAATAACTTATTTAAAAATAACTTAATTTAAAAAATGTAATAGCTACTTATAGCATAATAAGTAAGGTGTGGGACCACTTCTGACCCTTACGCTCGTTGTTATCTGGCTTGGCATTGATTCATAGAATTAGCAGAATTTCACCTGCAGGATTTCTTGCAAGATTATCTCCAATCAGAATGTCTCATTGTTATTATTATTATTATTAAAAAGTTAGTGGTTGCGTTAGAGATAACATTCTCCAATGAGAATATTATCTCTAACTCGACCATGAGTTCTCTGTTACACAAGTGCCTACTCTTTGTATCCCAAACATGCTCCATCAAGATGCGATCTAACTGGCTAAAAAAGTGTTCAACAGCACCAAGGCAATCAGTAGAAATGATTGCCATGTGTGGAAGGGCTTTAATTATTCTTATGAAATATAAATACGAGGTGATGCGAAAGGAAGTAACACAATGGGGCGTCGAATACCGTTGACAAACTGCTATGTTATATGAATAACAAAGGGATACGACTATCAAATGAAATAGCATCCTAAACTGTAATTCTCGGTTGTCGAACTGTGTGATGGACAACAGTCAATAATCGCTGTTGTCTACATCTTTAGACATTTCATCGTTGGTGATCGAAGCGAAATTCATCGCTGAAAACAAATTTATTTGACGTAGGAATATCCTGCAAATTAACCTATCGGTGTGCACAAGTGAGGGTAGTCAGTGCAATAAACATTTAGAGCTCAAACTCCATTTTGTGAATACTCTATGAATGGACCGTGCTGTGACTGGTGTCTCTGTTACATGTCGGAGCGTTGATAATGACGAATAGGATACTGTGAGAGTTGTTCTGATGATCTCTGTGTGTGCGTACGTGCGTGCGTTTTGTCTTTTGTACATCGACCACTGCCTTCTTGATCTACCATTGTTCAGCCATTCCTGCCTACATCGTGATGCATTGCTGTCACCCAAATTTTTAGTGATTTTTCTTGATAAACCTGTTTCTTTTAGCTCCATTGCAGTCTCTCTCTAATGATGACATTTTTTTCTGCTTATATTATGCACGAACTCGTATGCTAAGCATTGGTAAAGTTGAATTGAGTAGACTGAATCAAATTCGAAAGAAAATTAGGGCATAGAATTGGAACTTTTTTTATTTTGCGAACTATTCAGCATGGTAAGTTGGAGCTGTAGCTATTCATTCAAAGTGTAGTCATTTGCGTGCTAGATTTCATCTTTTGCACCTGGTTAATGTTTTTATAATTTTAGTTTGTGTTTCTGGGGCCTGATGGCCGAATGGCTAGTGCTCTGGCGTTCGGTACCACAGGTATCGGGTTCAAATCCCGGCTTTCTCCTGGGTGTTTGTAGTGGTTCGGAATCCACTTTAAGCCGTAGGCCCCGGTCCTAATAGGATCGTAGGGCGCTGCGGGGGCAATGTTACTCCCGCGTCGTGGCTTACCATCAAGTTACACGCGCCCCCTGGGTAGTGCAAAGTGAGTAACATCGGTGCAGCCATTATGGCGAAAGATCACGGTCTATTTGCCAGCTGCATTAGAAGAGAAAAAAAGTTTGTGTTTCGTATAATTTTGGAATGTAATTAAAGGAAAACTTTTATATTTCAGGGGTCCTTTTAGCTTAGTTCGAAGGTGCATCCATAAAACTACGGGTCAACAGTTTGCTGTTAAAATTGTAGATGTTGCTAAATTTACTTCTTATCCTGGTCTTAGTACAGAAGGTAAGTATATACTGCATTTTTACTTTTTCTTTGTAAACAAAAAAAAAAAAATGTATGATAGAAACATAAAAATATGTGATAGAAAACTTTTTACCTTCTTTTCTTTTAGTAATGCATCAAATTTCAGTTGTATGGAATGAAAAGTAGTCTCTACAAGGGTAGTTGTTGCTCTTGGAGATCACTACTGCCATAGTAAACAAGCATCATTTATGTAATTAATAAGAAAATATTACAAATTTATTATTTCTTCCCCTTGTCGCACATATTTTGTTTTTCCATTAACATATTCTATGATGGGAATTTTTTTCCGCAAATAATATTTTATGTTTTATTCATGACTTAAAATATTGTAAAAACTGGAGTTGGAAAAATTTTCTCATTTGTAATGCAATGTCTCACTGCAAAGGCCATTAAAATTTGTAGATAAATGGTAGCTTGTCCTTTAGTAACTGCTTTGTTGTGATTAGTTTAGCTCTGTGCTAGTTTTCTTTATATATGATAGCTTATATGATTATGGATCAGTTCCAAATACTTCAGAGAAATACTTTTTTTTTTTTACTTTTGCTCTTAAAATTGACGGTAGCCTACAGGATACCAGTATATAAAAAAATGAATAGTAGCATAAATTAAATAATAATGAAAAAAAAAAAAATTAAATGTTTGTCATTCTTTTATCTTTTCTTATTATAAAAAATAGGATAAGGCTGTTTTATTTTGATTAGGATTTATTGTCAAACTACTTCCTCCAGAAACTTAAAATCACTAACTTATTATTTGCAGTATTTTAAAACTACACAAAACATCATTTATGTGTTTTATTATACTAAAAACCAGACTCTTGATTTATTTTACTAAATTGAGTTCTGTTTTTGACATTAATGGTTAACTGATAAATTTGAAAAATAAAATTGAAATATATTGCATTCAGGAAATAAAAAGAGCATTTTAAAATTTTACTGTTTTTATCTGTGCAAATAATAATAAATAAGAAAATATATTTATCATTATCACCTTCACTTCATTTGAATAACTTAAAACGTCTTGTGGATCCTCTTAAACATGTTCACATTTATACACAGTTTTTTTTAATAAAGTAATTGTAGATTTTTCGTATAAAACAATATTAAAAAAAGTATTTCTTCCTTAACTTTTAAAGATATTTGTTCTTTCTGTGTGTTTATGCTATAAAGATTTGTGCTTATAAAATTTTTTATAAGTTTAACATAAGCAGCCGATGAAAATATTATTGATGGGTAATTTTTCTTAGATGCATATCAAGTTTGTTTCTGTTTTTATTTTAAAGTATTTATATTTATAACCATTTATTTTAAAGCTTTCATGCTCCATTCTAATGTGTAACTTTGTTATCTGTATTAAAAAAAAAAAAATTTTTTTCCAAATTTTCATTTGATATGGGTTTTATGTTACTGTTTTTATTTATGAATTTCATTCCAATCAATATAATATTTTCAGATTTAAAAAGAGAAGCAACTATATGTCACATGTTGAAGCATCCTCACATAGTTGAACTATTGGAAACATATAGCTCAGAAGGGATGCTATATATGGTTTTTGAATTGTAAGTACAAACACTAATTTAAATAATTTAACATAACTTCCACTTATGGTTGGTAATTAATTGATTGATTAATTATTAAAATATTAGAATACAAAGTTACATTGTTTTTTAAATGCACATACAGAATAACAAAGATAAGTCTTATAGAAATTTAAGTTTTTCACATCTTTTAAAGAAATATTTACTAATTTTTATAGTGTATCTAATAGTAAGTAATTTTTCCCAGTTTACTAATTTTAAATGCTAAGAAATAATGAACTTTAAAATCCTAATTAAATGAAGCCTTTGTTATATTGTAATAATTGAAACCTGAAACTTTTTATTGTGGACTGACTTAAAGTGTTGAGAATGCTTTTTATAATATTTTTGTGTGTTTAGTTATGTAAGGTTAAAAAATATTTTCAAAGTTCTCTGATTTTTGTATGTTTTGCATTTTTAATATGTAAACTGTATCAAAGTCGTGATTGTCAAAATTTCTGTTCCTAATAATAATAAAGAATTTTTTCATCTTGTTTTAGAATATGTAGTAGGAAAATAATGATTTCTGGTTCTGCAAATTCTTTTTGAAATTATTAGAAATGTAATTAATTTTAATATTTTGCAGCATGGAAGGTTCAGATTTGTGTTTTGAAATTGTAAAGCGAGCTATAGCTGGTTTTGTTTACAGTGAAGCAGTTGCAAGGTATTTTTTTTCTTCCATTTTAATAGAAATATATTTTCTTCAATTAACTTCTTATGAATAAGTGATTCCATTATCTCAGATATATGTTAATAAAATTATTTTATGATTTTCTTTTTATAGGAAACAGTTAGAAGTAAGGATTTTATATAATCAATATATATATATTTTTTCTTGTGAAGATTGAAAGGTGAACCAGATTTAAGCTGTATTTAAATATACTGCTTTTTTTTCTAAAAAAAAAAATTTGTTCCAAAATTACTAATAGTGAATGGATTTCAGTGATTTGAAGTTTATTTTTTAATGGTAATGAACAAAAAGTAAAAAATGTATTGAGTAGTGATTTATTACAAATAGAAAATTGCAAATTAGCTCTACATTCCACATTTTATTAATAAACTAGCCAAATTCTTACATGTAAGAAAAATGATTTAATAATTTCATATTAAAAATCTTGCATTTTGTTTCAAAACTGATAGTACATAAAATTTAGCTATTAGGGTTATATTTGCATTAGGGTTATTTTGGCCTTTTATTTTGTTAGTAACATGCTACTTTCTTTATAAAAATTATGCCTCTGCACATTTTAAACAAGTATTTGAAAGAAAAATATTCCTTTAAAACTAAATAATTTTATTAATATAATTTGAAAATAACTTGTATTAAGTTTTCACCTTCATGATCATACTTTTGAAACAACGTCTAAATGGGATGGCATTAAAAAAAATAATGAAGTCTTTTATATGATTTCAAATTCTAGGTCAATTTTTACTGATTGTTTGTTTTGTGTTGAATTCAAGTTTATTGCCTATCCATCTATATTTGTCTTTGAAAGATGAAGTTTATTGCATTGTTAGTATAGCTTGTTTCTTGTTGATTTCATATCAATAATTTTAAATCTATAAAAAAAGTTTTTAAATTTAATTTCATTAGAAAATATCAATTTTGTCCATTTCTTTACTTTTAAAAATCACTTTAAATAGTTTTATCATTGGGATTATATCATTAAAATTGTTCAAGCTATAATTTAAACATAAACAAAAAGAGTAAAAAGTGTAAGATTAAAAATAGTTGGATTCAAATCTATGATATATTTTAAATTAAATACGAAGAAGCTTCATTAATATAAACTCATGTTTGTGAAAATTGCAACACCATGAAGGACTTACGCGAGTGAGCTGAAATTTTCAGGAAATGCAAATTAGCGCATGATATGCAAATGATTAGAATTTCAAATCCGTAGGGCATGCGTATGCTGAGCAGCGCCCTCTGAACGGCGGAGGGATCCGAATAAATAGACGGCTGTAGCGAGGCGTGTATGGTTATCGGTGGTTATCTGCTAGTGGTAAACGTTAGCTCAATCGTTACTTATGCCTCTTCGACGAAAGAGAGCGAGATTTGAACAACTTACAGAGTTTGAACGGGGGGAGAATCATCGGTCTTCGTGAAGCTGGATTGTCTTATTGTGCAGTAGCCGCTCGTGTGCAGCGTAACAGCAGCACAGTGATGCGTCTTTGGAAGCAGTGGACGGACGAGTGTCGGACAACTCGGAAATCCGGGAGTGAACCCCGAAATGTGACGTCAGCTCGCGATGATAGACACCTGGTCCGCATGGCGCTGACGGACCGTACAGCTTCCTCTAGACAATTGGCAGCACAGTGGTCAATAGCTACAGGTGTTTCATTGTGTGCTTCATCAATTCGTAGGCGTCTGCTGCAGCTTGGACTGCGCGCAAAGACTCCTTTATACAGGATCCCTCTCACGCTAAACCATCGCCGCCTGCGGCTACAATGGGCCGCTCAACATAGAGACTGGCGTGCTGATTGGCAGCATGTCGTGTTTTCTGACGAATCCCGCTTTAATTTGTGGTACCATGATGGCCGCATTCGTGTCAGACGCCACCTTCCGGAGTGCATTATCGAACGCCACTGTGGACGAACACCCGTTAGTTATGGTCTGGGGTGCCATAGAATATCATGGACGAATTGTGGGCAATCTGAACAGCAACCGGTACATCAGTGAAGTTCTACAGCCCCAAGCTGTTGCCTTCCTTCAAAGCTTGCCAGACGCTGTATTTCAACAGGACAATGCCTGCTCTCATATCGCTAGGACTGTTCAATCCTTCTTTTGCAACGCGGCAGGTACAGCTTCTTCCTTGGCCTACGTATTCCCCGCATATGTCGCCGATTGAACATGTGTGGGATTTCGTTGGTCGGCGTCTCGCTCGTGATCCTCGTCCTGTTGCTTCTGCAGACGAACTTTGGGTGCGCATGCAAACAATATGGAATGCTCTTCCTCAGGCAGACATTCAAAATTTGTTTGACTCCATGCCACGTCGTGTAGCAGCACTTATTGCGGCGCGTGGTGGCTACACAAAATACTGATTCCGATCTCTTGTTATTGTTTGTTTGCTTTGATCATTTAATCATTTATTTTTACCACTACCACTCAACTGTGTATTAAATTTCATTCAATTATGACGATTTCTTCGTGGTATTGCAATTTTCACAAACATGAGTTTATATACATGAAAATTACTTTAATGTATCTATAATTAGTGTGCTCTTCATGTAGTTGTCAGAAATTTGTTTATATTTTATGTATCTATTTGTGTAAACATTTGTTTGGTTTCTTATTTAAATTTTTTATTTTCTACTTATCGGACAGTACTAAATATTGTTTGTTAAACATAGGTAAAAACTTTTTAATTGAATAAATTATCTTTCAGCCATTATCTTCGAGTAAATATTAGAAGCTGTTTGCTACTGCCATAGTAATGACATTATTCATCGTGATATTAAACCACAGAGTGTCCTTATTGCTACTAAAGAAAATTCAGCCCCAGTTAAATTGGGTGGTTTTGGAGTTGCTGTGCAATTATCTGGAAATCAGTTAGTTAATCCAGGTGTGTTTCAGTCAACATTACTAATTAAAAAAACCAACTTCCGACTTGTGTAAATAATTTAAATTCATTTAATTTAATGCATGTTTATATTTATCACTAAATTTTTAATTCCTGTAAGTCAGAGTTTCATGGTATAAAATATATATATATATATATTATGGAATATGTATGTGTATTCTCCTATTTTTAAATTTATTATTTTTTTTTATAATACAGGTGCGTGTGGGAACTCCTCATTTTATGGCTCCAGAAGTTGTTCAAAGGCAATCATATGGAAAACCTGCTGATATTTGGAGTTGTGGTGTACTACTGTATACATTGCTCAGTGGAACATTACCATTTATGGGGACCAAAGAACGTCTTTTCCAGAATATTTGCAGTGGACGACTTAATGTATGAGCCAAGTGGGAAGACTGCTTCCTTAATGGCTAGTTCCTGTCCTCTTTCACTTTGCACTTTGCTCTTTCATCTCTCTTTCAAATCTATCAGCTTTTCATCATTAAAGGTTGGCTTTTTGCAGTTTAGTTACATTACATTTTTATTTGCGCTTGCCCTTTCTGTTCTATTTCAATCTTTTTTTTTTTTTTCCCTATCTATTATTTCTTCTGTGATATGATTTGGTTTTTATCTTTTATCTGCTTTGCTGGAATAAATGCTCAAGAAATAATTTGATTTGAGACTTTCTTTTTTTAATTTGAGTGTATAATTTTGGTATAGGTCATTAGAAATGGATGTATACATGTTTTCTTTGATATCTGCTGAACTAGACTTTAAAAAGAAATTGTATTTTGTTACTTGTAGAATTATATTATTATTTGTTTCATTTATAGGGATTAGAAATAATAAATATTCCTTTGATATAAAATAAAAATATGCTTCTAATGTGTTTTTAATATCCTTTTAATCTTATGAATATTTTTTGGAATTTTACTTGTTCTATTCTGAAATAAACATCAAAATCTTACTAGACATCATTCATATATTTGTATTTTTATATGTCAATGAAATATTTTGTTCACGTATACTGTGGAAACAATTTTACTTCAATGAATTGTATCATTTATGCTTATTGTTTTTATTTAACATAATATTTTAAAAATTGAACTTATTAGAATGTAACTTTTGAAATGGATAATTTCTTTCTTTTTTTGCATTAATGAAAACACATTTAATTTTAGAAGAATTATCATATCTATGTTTAATTGTCTTGATCCTCCTAAATAAAGGAATTTTAAAAATTCGTTTAACTTTAAACAGTACTTTAGAATAGTATAAAGTGTACTTTGGATTACATTCAAAATCAATGTCAATTTTTTCTTCTTATAAAACAAATCTGTTCTTTATTGCCTTTAATTTGGACATATCAGCTTAATAATGATTCTGTTAAAGACTGGATTTTGAAATATTTTTAAATCAAATTAAAAATTAGTTATTAATTTCTGCACTTAAACATTTTTGACTCAGTTTAATATTCTAAAATCATAATTTTAAAATTATTTTACTTTTGTTACATCTATTTCAAATTACTAATTTAATTAAAATTGCAATTGAAATATGACTTAAATAAGTTTTTCATTCTTTTGTTACATATTAGATTTTTGCAGTAAATCAAAGTCAGAAAATTGTTTTTATTTTAAAACTTCACATCTTTCCTTGCTTCACTTTTACATTTGAGATATATATTATAGTTTTCTGATAGTTGAAAATTTTATTCACAAAGAATATATCTACATGTATAATCTACACTTGTGAGATTATATATATATCTATACGTCCAAAAAATATTCTTTATAACATAATAAAGAATATTTTTGGACATCCCTCTTTGCACTGCATTTGAATGGGAATAATTTTAGCATTATCATTCTTTTTTGTAATTTTTAAAATAAAGTCTTATTTTAGGTTGTAAAAATATCCAAGGTTTTTATATTATTGGACTGATATCTTGGTTTAATAAGAAATTTATTATTAAAGGAACATCATAAATTGTTTTTTCAATGCATAAAAATCTAAGGTGTGCTCTTATATCTTAATGTATTTTCATTTATTGTGTGTATAATGATGTAAGTAAATTTTGAGAAAGAATTTTTTTCAGCTTGCTGGAAAGTATTGGGATTCTATAAGCGATTTTGCAAAAGATATGATTCGTAGAATGCTAACTGTTGATCTATGTGCAGGATTACTGTTGAAGATGCTTTACAAACATTGGTGGATTAAGGTGAGATGTAATTTCTATGTAGAGTGATATATTTATTTTTTATCTACAAATATTCAAACTTACTACTCATTACTGAACTGAGCAATGCATGTG
>BPLR01011158.1:0-31756 GCA_021605095.1 Caerostris extrusa | reverse complement strand
ACCTATGGTTTCCCGAATAATCTAAGTAAATGGTGCGAATCCATGGAAGAAATGTGATATCAATATGAAGTTTCCGAATGATTATAGTTTCTTTAAAACATGAAGTTTTCTTTGTTAGGGAAATATGTAAACACCATTTTCATATTCAAATCAATATTTTTGATAAACATTCCGAACGACCGTGGTTTTTGAAATACATGAAGTTTTCTTTGTTACGAAAATAATGTAAAACACAATTTTGATATTCAAACCAATATTTTGATAGAACATTACTTTCTGTATCTTTATAGGAAAAAAAAGTAAAAAATATGGAAAAAAATTTTTTTCATTTAATTTCAATAGGATAAACAAAAATATCTCTGCTTAATATATTATAAATCTAACAAATTCAAATGAAAGAATTCGTAATGACATAAGAGATTATTTTACAGATCGGAACCAATAGTTAACTTAGCAGTTATATATCGCACAATGTGACATCGCAATCCATGTGTATGCAATATGCGTGTGATATTCCATGGAACGATGTATAGCATTTTCAATTAACATGTGGGCTACATAAAAGACTTTCTCAATCAGCATGGTGGTGACAAATTTCAAATTAAAATAATAAAAAAAACTGAAAAACTTTTCACGAATTTCAGTTTATCATATGTGAACATACTTTGCTGAACGAATACACATGAGAGTATACCAATGTTTAATAACCCAAGGAAATTTATGAAGCATTGATCAGAATATTACAAGATCTGAAGTTCTATACTTTTAGGGTTCCGCTTGTTTATTTGGCGATTTTTTCTCTTGTGAGGTTTCGCCCAAGTCCCTTTCTAAACAAACAAAATGGCGGCTGCGATTACAAAATACTGCTGTTTTTGGCGATTCCATTTGGCGTGGGGAAAGAGAGTTGGCGAAATAAGAATCTTAAGCGCAGAATTTCCACAAGAACTATCATATTCAATAGCGACAACGATTAAATATAACAAATAATTTAATAATTTAGAGAAACTCTGTTTAAATTGGAAGTTCTAATTGCTACAATAAATTGACATTTTTAAAACATTAAAATTTGCAAAAATTTATAACATATAAAGTTTTATAGCATTAGTAATCATTGCACTCTTTTTATTTTCTGAATTTCTATTATAAATCTTTTAACGGTAAACATAATTTAGCAAAGTAGTTTAAATGAACTATTTGCTGCCTCTCAACAAGTTAATAACAGTTATTTTCAAAAAACATTTTCCGCGCAAGATTACACTGAAATATAAAAAATATTGAAGTGATTAATATTTGAGTTAATTATTGAAATTAATAATTGAGTTAAATTATAAATTGAAAAACACCAAATATATAATTAAAAATTCTTCAACGATAATTCTTTAACCTAATAAAAGACATCGAAACTGAAATTATATCTTACAATTACAATATCGTATTCTAGTATAATAATTTCAATCTAAAACTTTTAAAAAGGAAGTACAATTTTTCAATATGGTAATTGTACCCATTCGAACGGTGTCCTCTGAAGAAAATTAAGCAAGCGTGGCATACTTCGCCAAACTACATCAGCTGCAATAAAATCGAGAACAGTTCCAATAAAACTAAATTCAAAAAACTAATGAAAAAACTTCTTCTCATACCCAATACAGAAGGTTTTTAGTGAAAGTAAAAATGACGCCATCATCAAAAGGTCGCATCAGCTTTGTAAATAATATTGATCAATAATTTTTATCAATGAGGATTTCTACATCTACAGTAATTTCAATTTAAAAATTCTGAGTTCAATTAGAACCTATCTTAATAATGTCAATCAATCATTCTACACTGTGTTATTCGACGCATAAAATACATACTTCATCAAAATACTCAAAACACAAACGTCGTGTTTAAGTCAAAGTGCAAACTTATTTAAACCAAAATTAAACAACCTTCGTTAAAACTTTCTTTTCAATAATGAAGGCTCACAGAGTAAAAGAACTTAAAAAAAAATAGTGCCATTATCAAAGGTCGCATCATCTTTGTAAATAATATTGATCAACAAATTTATCAATAAGGATTTCCATATAGACAGTAATTTCAATTTATAAATTCTGAATTCAAATTAGAACCTTTCTTAATAATGTTAATCACTCTGAACTATGTTAAGTGACGAAAAATTGCATACTTCATGAAAATATTCAAAAATACCACAACGCATTTAAATCAAGTGCAAACTCATTTAAACCAAATTAAAAAACCGGCTTTTAAAACTTTCTTTTCAATAATGAAGAGGCTCACAGAGTCAAAAAAGGATTAAAAAATGGTGCCATTATCAAAGGTCGCATCATCTCTTTTATGCAAAATTGACCAATAGATTCCCCCAGTGAGCATTTTCCACACACTGTAATTATTTACGTGAAGGCTTGTTTGGAAAAAAAACCAGAGCACGCGATGACATAATTTTATTTTTGCTTTTTGTTTAGTTTTGGTTCTTTTCTTTTTGAACTAAGCAATAAAGTTCTCATCACTTGATGGCCGTGTAGAATAAACCGGAAAAGCGGTTGCACATTGTTCACACATTGGTGTTTCCATTATCCCATTCTTCTCACATGCCATGGCACCCAAAAAGGCGGAGAACAATGTCAGTGGTCGATTCTCTGGCATTGAAACGAACCGCTACGCCCTTGCATGCTAAGCAGTGTTGACGCCCTCAATCATCTTTTTCAATAAACAAGACGCGTTCCAACCGACAAAACAGATGTAAATAGCTTGGAGGTCTTGTCTCGGATTAAAATAGCTGGAAATGAATGGGCGTGAAATCCTTTCAGACCAGATTTGAGATAAGAGTTTGCGTTACAATGTCTATTATTATTATTATTATTTGCAGCTGATGAAAGTGATTGTTCCTCGACCGTGTAATGCAGCCCTTAATTGAGTGTTTACTTATGATTCGCACACAACTTATAAGTACTGAATAACTAATAAGAGTACTCTAATCGGGAACTGAATTTTTCAGAAATCTTTATCAAATGCATCGTATATTTTATTTGTGGATCAAAATGAAAAATTTTTAAAACTTTTGAATGAAAGGATGACACTTTTCCTTCATTGGGGTTGTTCAATTTAAGGTATATAATTGGATTTTTGAGTCCTATGACAGTTTGACATGATTGAGGCATTTTGGCAGCGTTAACCTCCATATACCTCTATCTTGATGGTTCCTTTGGAGGAAATGGCTTGCTCAGTAAATGAAGTGAAAGAAAAAGAAAAGGAAAAAAAAAATAAAATATAGAATAAAATCAACACATAGAGAGAGTTGAATAAAATTTTTATTTATTTAGTATGTTCAGAGAGGTGCGCGGACGTTTATTGTCGGTAGGTAGCGTTACGTCATAATCAGGTAATCTTTTAACTAAAGGATTTGGATTGTTAGGAGTGCTATTAGAAAAAATGTGTGGCTAATTTGTTTTGAGTCCCATGATTGTAAAGTAACTCATAAGTATTTGAAAAATCAATAATAAATATTGGTAATTTTAACAATGCTTTGACACTCGGTGCCACATGTTTCGGGTTAAAGCCCAGACATTGACATGGATGTTTATAGTGGTTCAGAATCCACATTAAACCTCATGTCCAGGTTTAATATTGGGCGTAAGGCTGACGTAAGGTTGTAAGTTGGGCGTAAGGCTGACAACCCAAACCCATAAAAAGAAAACATTTCAATTTTTGGAATCTGCCAGTAGGTAGAGGGCCTTAGCTCACCATGGGACTGTTGTACCATTAAAGAAGAAGAATCTTAATAATAAATATCGTTTTGTACAAATAAATTTTAAAATTCGTCAAATTAGTAAATCGTATTAATAATAATTATATTTTATATACATAATATATTATCTTTATATTTATTTTCTATATTTTATAATATTTTATTGTCGCTTTCTTTGGTCTTAAAATTTAGCAATATTCCAATCAAGCAAAGCTAATATTGAAAATTTCAAAATCATCACCTACAAAATCTAAATATATATATAAAAAAAAAAAAAAACAATATCAGTAAAATATTTTATTTTTTATTTTAATATAAATAAATAAACTTTAGTTAGCTACAAATGTTTCGTTAGATTAAATTTAGAAAATGTTTCACAAAATTTAAAATAAATATTTTACATACATATAAAACTACGCAATGAATTTCAGTTTGCCGTCAACAAGCAGAAAAAAAACCCACTGGGAATTATTTAATAGCATTTATTCAGCAGAATAACAAAAAGATGTTTACTAAACTAAGATTAATAACAGAATGAAATATCATTTTCATTATTTGACTGCGAAATTTTTCAAGATTTTACTTCAAGAGCAGAGAACATCACCCAATTTGCATGTTTTAATAAGTTGTTTATTTGAATGCTAAATATAATATCAAATTCAGTATTAAATTTAAGAATCAAAAAAGGAATTGATTAAATGCATAATAAATTGGCGAAGGTAAGATTTCTATTCAAAAAGTGTTTTAAAAACCACATGTTCTTTCAAAAGATTTTGTAAACAGGAAAATTACTCAAAATATATGAAATTATAAATAAATGTAATTTTTTAATAATAACAATAATTAAACTCCCAGATAGTTTTTTAATGTATTTACATCTTCTTCATTTACAAAAAACCAGATCTATCTGAATAAGTATTTAATTACCTCATACAATTGAAATACTAATTAAATATTGCACTCTACAAGCAAAAGATGAAAATACTTTGTGTAATCAATATTTATCCAAGGAAAGGAATTCGCCGAGTGAATAAAACGCTGAATTCGTATGCAAAGGAGGAAAATGTACTATTTAGGCCAAGGGTTTAATCGAAATATTCACGAGGAAAGGTCAGTACAAGGAAGATTTAAATTATTATCCATTGTTTATATGAACGTGTAAGCATTGCAGGTTGAAAAAATCTGTCTTTCCCAAGTTTTTAAAACGTTCTTCCAAAATAATACTCAATATTTATCCTTTAATTAAACGCTCTTTACTAATATAATGTAAAATTCATTAATTTATTAGTTACGTAAATATTTATAATTAAAAACATAAGCTATGCTATCTAAACGAAATGAAATTTTTAGATGTTTTTATTAACATTAGTCAAAGGCAGTTTTAGTAGATTTTTTTCTTATAGTAGCTCAAATTCTTTTGTTGTATCAATAATATGAATTAATAAAAAAAAAATATATTGAAATTTGAATATTGAATTTGTACGTGGCATTTTAAAGAAATTTATTTTATAAAAATAACTGAATTATATTCGGAAAAAAAAATTGAATTAGAATTTTTATATATATATTTCAAATATCAAAATATTCTTTAATAATTAGGGATTGGAGCGCCTTAGCGTGTCTTGGGTTTCCGAACTAGAGGAGTCATGTTGAAATCAAAAAACAAAGCTAAAGCCAAAACTTCAGCCATTATAAAAAAATATAAAAACTTATATACGTATACATAAAAGTATATATAACGTATATAAACATATATATTTAACGTATATAAACGTTAAATTTAACGTTATACGTGGCACGTTAAATTTGCACTTTGGAAAGTTTCGTTGGGTTCGAGGTGGATAAGAAGGGATTGTGAACCCCAGTCGCTATTTCTAGGTGCATTTGTTATAAAGTAGATAAATAAATATTAAATTTCTGGCCACAAAAATGTAGGTGTAGTGTAGCATCTCCTCCCGTGCACTCTGAACAAAGGGGATTCTCACTAGATACTAAGATCGCACGGCTCAGCACATAGCCAATCAGAAACCTGATTCCAAACTTTTTTAAAAATCAATTAGAATTATATCAATCTTTTATGACAAACAATGCCACAAATCACGAATCATATTAGCGTCTGAATGTGTTTGCTACTGAATAATTAAACCTTCTTCCAGAAATAAGCATGAATTAAGATAATAGATCTTAAATTCAATGAAATTGCGTAATTTACAGGCTCTAAAATTTTTGACGCATAAAATACATTTAAATAAAAAACAGATAATTTCTTCTCGATGCAGTTCATTTTGATTTTTTTTTTTTATTGTATTAAAAAAGAAACATGTATAAAGAAAATAAATAACATACCTCACACATACTACTACTATATGATAATGTCTTTGTTTTTTATTGTATGTAAAAATATATCGGATCAGAAGTATAGATCGATGAATATTAATTAGTACATCTAAAACGCAAAGTCTTTCTTTGTTTCATAGACAATTGATAGATGATTCTATAGTAAATTGAATAGATATTTTAATAATTTATAGCTTATATGAAAGATACAGCCCAGTGTTAATGTTTTGGATGATAGATTTTGGATTTGTTTTTGAGTTTTTTTTTTCTGTAAAAGAAGACGAAAATATTCTTCAATCAAGGTGGGTTTTTTTTTTTTTTTTATTTTTTTTTTGTAAAAATATTTTTTTGAAAAATTCAAAAACCTTTAGATATTTTTGTCTCTTATTATTTAACAAGTAATTTCATATTAAAAACGATATAAATATCTAATTTAGAAACAACTTTTATTTGGGAAAAAAACTAATAAAAATCAACCAGATTAAGTTAATATTAATTATAATTTAAATAAATATTAATGCTTAAAAATAAAATAAAAACACTAAGAAAAAGAAAATTATAGATTTACATCACAACTCTTTTTTCCTAAGATTACTTAAAAAAATAATATTTGAGTTTTATTTTCCAAATTACGTTAAATCATACAAATTATAATCCATTTTCTTCTTCATTGGAGCAACAGCCCCATGGCGGACTAAGGTCAGGGCAGATTTCGAGATAGGAGACGTTTATCTTTTTTTACGGGGTAGGATTGTCGGCCCTATACCCAACAATCATATTAGACTAGGACCAACGGTTTAAAGTGAATTCTGAAATACTACAAACATCCATGTCACCGCCAAAACTCGAGCCCTACCCTGTAGCACCGAGAGCTATTCACTTGATCATCAGGCGTCATAATCCTTCTTACAAATTTAAAGCTACACTCTTCTGAAATAAAAATATAAACGACCTCTATCAAAAGTGAAGTTAAAGAATTTTAAGTTCACCAGATATTGAATCATTTGCACTTAATGCAGTTTACATTATAGCTATATCTGAAAAGTATATAAAATGAACGTTTTATGTTTTCTTCCGTATAGCACACATCTTCCCAGTTAATACTCCAGAATCAATGTCTTCATAGATTCAATGCTTCAATTCACTGAGAAATTGGCTAAAACTTTAAATAGAATCTGTGGGAAAAAAAGAAATAGATTTCCAGCGTCTTCAAGCTCCATCGGATGTATGGAATTCGTTCAGATAAATTGCCAGTTGTTACGTTACACTTTCTTGAGTTCCGTAACATAAGCTCGCTTAATCTCAGGGGTGAATGGAATCTTTCGAATCATTTTGAAAGTCAAGGACAAAAGTGGACAGAAACTTTGACTGAAGATAATTTATTGCCATAAACGATGATATTTTAAGGATTCAATCATTTAAAATTGATGTGAAAATGTTTCAAATAGGGATGTAATTTTTCGATTTAGTAATCATATTTTATTGATGCGAGTCATTATTATTTTTGATTCAAATGTTCTAAAAATTGAATGAAATGAATTGAATCTTTAAAATAATTTTGCAAAAATTAAACTGTAACTTTGATTGAAGAATGGAGATAAAAAATTTGTTGCTAAAAACGTTGATATTTTAAGTAATCAATTATACAAAGTGATGGGGGAAATTTAGTATATTTTTTTATTATAATGATGATAAAATTTCGGTTTTGCAACCATTTTCATTTGTGTGAGACACTACTATTTTCAGCTCATCAGAAAGTTAGAATAATTTTAAATGCTTTACATTTCAAGAAAATTATATTCTATCAAAACATACAATTGGCAGATATCACATTAAAATGAAATCAACAAAATATTTATTTATGAAAGATATTTAAATTAATTTCCTCTGCACTTAATAATAAAATTGAAAATATTTTAATACTGAATATTAATAGCAATATTATTGAATATAAATATGAGCAGCAGTGTATTTCATTAGAAAAAATTTTGAAAGCCTATTTATTCGTTACATAAACATATATTTAATAAAAAGCAATTATTGTAAATATAATTTTGAAATGTCATTCAAAAAAATATTTGTTATAAAATGCATCGGATATAATTTTCCGAATAATAATGAATCATATCCATTAAATAAGAGTTACGTGTCTGTTTATTTATTTTTCAAATAAATACACAGAAAAAAAATTATTATACATATGGCCTTAAATTGTAATTGAATAAATGTTTATTGAAAAGTATGAAGCCCTTGTTTTATGAATAGTAAAGAATTTATTTTTTTAATATAAAACATGTTGAAAATCATTTTAATAGTAAACAACTGTCATTTGTTATTATTTGTTTGATTAGCAAACAACAAATTATTATAATTTGATTTATTACTGAACAACAAATAAAAATTTATTACAATAATCCAAACACTTTTCCTACAACAACACAATTCGTTTTTCAATCGTTAAAATTTAAAATGAATTACATGCGGCTTCCACATAAGTGAAAATACATTTTAGATAAATATTTTGACTATTATAAACCAAAACATGTATTTAATTTTTCTTTTCTTTCTAAGTAATATTCAGAATATATCGATGAAACCTACTTTCTAAACCTTGACCATTTATTTAAAATGAGAATTAGTATTTCATATACATCCTGTTGATTAGACGAAGGTCAAAGAATGAAAAGTACAAGTCTTGCAAAACAAATAATGAAGTAACATAAATTTTCTTTATAGAAACTATTTTGTTGACACTCCCTTTAGGAATTAAAACAATTTTTGCTTAATGAAGTTCTTGCGCAATCCAGGCGCTATTTAAACACATATTAGTATGACCTCTTTAACTGACGAGTTCTCAATTTTTTTTAACCTCTAATTGTTCTCAACTAAATCGAAACATAGATTCATCACACATCAACAATAGAATTATCCTGCAATCGCGAAAATCTCTTAATAGTTATTACTTTTCAAGGTGATAATAAAGAAGTGATGTAACAGTATGTTTTCTAAGTGAGTATCTATCTATCTATCTATCTTCTAACAGTATAGTAAAATAATAAATAAATTAATTATTTTATTTCAAACACTTGAATCAATTTTTTACAACATTACTTTGTGTATGATAGTAATATTTAAATGGAATTAAAAGAATTAAATTATTAATATTAATAATTAAAATTAAATTATTAATTAAAAATTAAAATTAAATTATTACAAATTATAGTTTTTAATAATTTATAACGCAGTAAAATATAAATTAATGACAATTTCTATTGAATTTGTATTTATTAAATACTTTTATTTTCTACAATGTTGAATAGAAAAAAATTACGAAGGTTAATTATTTGTTTTTTCCAAGTTAAATGTCTTTACTAAATTATTTATATCTTCAAAATTTTTTGATTGGTCTATTTACAGAACTGATTGAATTAACTAATTTAACTCTACACAGTTTTCTATTAATTCTATAATTTTAAATAAAAACATATTTTTTGTATTAAATATATATTGTTAAATACATTGCAATTTAATATGGAACTTTTATTTACTTACGTGCGTAGGTAATTAAAAATACAATTAGTATGGATATTTTTATAAAAATCCACTTGTCTGTAACGCAAAAATAAATTTTACCGGCCAAATCGCAAAACAGGGGTCATTGGGATTTTGCGGTTTTTCGTGGTGCTAACTGAGCGATAAGTCACCAAATGTGGTAACTCGATTTCTTGTATTATTTGCAATTCACTTCACTTACAATCGCAACTCTTTTCTTGGCGCACTTTGGAGAAAAGAATTTTTGACGCCAAATCCCCCTATTCTGTAATTTCGCCATTTTACTTTATTTCATTTATTTACTTTTTTTTTTTTTTTTTTTTTTTTTTTTTTAGAATATCACGATTAAGAAGATAAAAGATGCAACCTGTACTTGAATTTTCTAATAACTCACAATTCACAAGATTATCATCTTATTAAAAACAACATTTACATTTTTTATATCTTAAAAAAGAACGACGATTAGAATTACAACATTTCTTTTATAAAATATTTTTTGAAAAAAAGAGTTATTAATTAAATTCAAGATTAATGACACTTAAATTTTGATTATTTTAGGTAGAAGTGATTATTTATTTCTTAAATATTAATTATATTCATGTTGAATATTTTTAATATTTTTAGATCCTGATATTAACTGTATAAAAACCAGTAGTTCAACTATCCTTAATAAAGATAAAATCTGAACAAGACAAGACTTAGCAAAAAGAATAGTAAAAAGGGTAGAGTAATGATGGTATTTTCTCTTATCAAGGAAAGTGTAATGATAAAAAAAAATTAAAAAATTACTGACTTCACAGATGCATGCATAAAAATCCCTGCATTGAAATAAAGTTAAACGAAATCACTATACAAGAGATATTACATGTTAGCGAAGATTTTAAATATATTCTGAGCAGTTTTAGAACCATTCTTAAAATATAAACACCAAAAACAGAATGCATTACAACATGTAGTGCAATTCGAATACGAAAGGAAATATGAAATGAAACTGAGAAAAAAAATTTCAACCGAAAATCATGGAACACCAAATTTTCTCAGAATTCGAAAAATAGAGATACAAGATAAAAAAGGAAACGCCAAACACTAAACGATAACACCCACCAACAAGCTGTACATAATAGAAAGAAGGATTAGGCACCTCAAAGTATAGGAACTGACTCATCCTGTCTCATTCACAATTTAATACCACAATGGCCTCCCGTCTGTTGAAAAGATGCAAACATAAAAGCTTCTTCACCGAAACAAGACAAAAAAAAATCTTGCTGGCAGCATGATATTGCAATCATTGTGTAACTCCGGCCTCCGCTCTGCAATGTCCTCAACCCACGCGGTTCAGTGCACCATCGTCCAATCCCGTTCTTCAACTTCCCCCACATGGTCACTGGATTTGCGTTCGATACCCTCTCTCTTCACAATCGACCCCGAGTAGAAACAAAAAGATGGCTATCTTCTTTCGATTGGGCAAGATTGGTTTGAAGATGCACCGCTCAAATCTTCATTGGCATTCCGATCATGTCTGGCTACCGATGGGTTTCTTCAAGAGATTCGTCATGCGTATGACTTGATTGGCATCCATTGTTGGGGTGACACAATGAAATACATGGGTAATGGATTAGGGAATAATCAATAAAAAGGTATTTAGCAAGAAAGAAAGTAGGTATTTAGCCAATGGCTATCTCCTATAGAACAACGGAAAAGAATGAAGAATCTTCTTCAGTAGAAAATTAAGTCTTTCAAAGAAGAATGGCAATGCATAGAATAATACACAAGATAAAAAAATAACAATTATAATATTTTTGAATATATTACATCGGCAATTAAGGTATATATTACATCGTTAATTATCAATTACATTGTCAATTAAGGTATGCTTCAAAATAAAGAAAGGCTTTTTTTTTTTTTAATTCATAAAGTCTTGATAAAATTTGTACTATCATGCATATAAATCTGGCACAATGTCCAATTTTTAAACTAAATTTCTAATTTTAATTCTTTTTTAAAAATTCAATAAAAACTGCAACTTACATGTACCAAAATAAATTCAAATTTCGAAATAAAAAGAATTAATACAAAATTATAGTTATCCAACTTACTCTTATTTTTAAATAAAAAAAAAAAAATTAAAGACTTTAATAACTGGCCATATTTTGTTTTGAATAGCGATATAATTTGTAATTTTGTTTAAGTAGCAATGCAATTTGTAATTTTGTTTATAGCAATGTAATTGATAATGTCATTTTTTTTTGTTTCAAAACTAATTCTTTTGTCAACGCAAAAAAAAAAGTTATTTCACTTACAAATTATCAATATAAAAGTGTCCCATTCTATATAGCAATAATGTATATGTGTGTGCTGATACTATAGTTATTGTATATGGACAAGATATATTACAAAATACATAACAAAAAATTTGAGAAACAATGTATTTGATGTGGTGATAAGCAATTGCAAACATCTTCGATAAAAACTATTTATACAATTTTAATCTTTGGATGAAATTGTTTATTCAAAAGATTAAAAGTTTAAATAAAACAATAACAGCAAAAAAAAAAAAAAAAAAAAAAAATGATGATAAATTTCTAGAAGATCTTTTCTTGGATATGCAAGACTGCATCTGAGAAATTACTTAATGGTTTCAAGGATGAATGATTTCTGTAAATCGTTTGTTAATAATTCATATAGAAAAAAAAGTCTCCAGACATATCATATATCATATTTATTGTACCAGAATAAAGGAATACAGAAGTAATGAGAATACAATGACTCAAGCTCAAATTATGCTCAATAACTATTCAAAAATTAATTATTTGAGATTTCCAGACGAAAATTAGAATCTTAGAGACGTATAGTGGCTTACACTTTTTCGAAATTCGACAAGTGATACCCGAAGAAAAGGTTCCTATATCTATGCTTGGAATGGGCACGATAAATCTGTAGATTAGAAAGTCCTTCCATTGGGCTCAAGGATGTGGAATATAGGTGCGAATAGCCCAAATGGTATGCTTGGTGAAAGTCGTGACAAAGTGCAGCAACAACGTTAAAATCTAACCTTGGTTGAAGCAGAATCAATACTCTTTGATGAGATTAATTTTGATTCAAGTGGTCAAGAGATCATCATCATCGCCACGAGAAATTATGAGATATTCCAAATTTAATGAAATTCTATGCTTCTCAAAACTATTTTGTATGTTTTCTCTATTGTTTATTTATTTATATTTCACATTGATGCATAATGCTATAATTTTTAACGGTTAATTAAAATAATGCAAATAAATGATCAAATAATTTATGTCGTCATAGAAGAAGAATATAATTATGGGACAACAAGTTTAATATTACGGTATGAGAATTTCTTTTTATATAATGTCTTTCTTATAACACATACTATTTTTATTGAAAAATTGAATAACTTTTTATTGATGTTTATTCCAAGGCATGGTATATTGAAGAATATGATTTTAATTAATTTATGGTATATATGAATATGATGTTGTTGATGATGATTTAATGATGTTGCGAATCGAGAATTTGAAATGCCAATCACCATAAAAATTTTGCTATTAAGGAATACAAGTCTTCTGTTTGAAAATATGAGCAAATTTCAAAAGAACAAATGAAGCATTTAAACATCAATTTTGTTCATTCAATAAGGTTATTATTATATTACTATATTTGTTACAAGTAACAGAAAATCTTATATTACTTAACTAAAAGCAAAATATTAGTTATATGTATACAATTTTATTTTGTATCTGGTATTTTTGTAAATATTCGTACTTTTAATACATTTCTACTACAGGTTGTAAAAAAAAGAGGACAATGTATATTTTTCAACTTCCGGAATTATCTTTTTCATGCCAAATTATTAGCATTTAAAATTGAAGAACTAAAATATAACATTGCAAAGTTATTGTTTTTCATTGATTATAGGGTCCTTTTTGTTGCTGAAAATAGTTTTTTTGTAATTTTCAGTTAAAGGGATTATTATAAACAACAATTTTAATGAAATATTGGTGAAGATTTAAACATTTCAAATTATTCATTCATTTTAGGTCTAACAAATAACAAATTACGACATTTTATTTCGTTTTCTTCAATGTTTTATTACATCAATAATGGCCGTCGCCTAGCTCATCATATGTTCATTTCACTAAAAAATAAAATGGTTATTTTTTTAAAATTTTGCGAGATTTTTTATATTTGATTAAAAATATAACAAGGAACATGAACCAGCTTACGTTTCATAAAAATGTATGTATTGGATCATCAAATAAATGTGAAGAAAATTTTTAGGCATGACCATACAAAAATCGATAAATAAAAATCACTTGAATCCTCACTTTTAAGTTTGGTTGCTACAAAAAAAAAATGAAATAAAATCTAAAACACTTATTAAATTAATATAACACATCAAATATTTTAATTTGATTTTATTATATATTATTTATTTATCATGCTATTTATTTATTTACTTATTACCTATATGTATACAGAAATGAAGTATATAAAAGTTAAATAATTTAAAATTTTTATTTTTACAATGCTAAATTCAACTCTTCAATAAATTTGAAGAAACATGTTTGCTATAACTAATGTGTATTAAACACAGATAAAAATTACAAAGAGAAAAGGCCGGACATTCTCAATAAAAACGACCAAAAATCCTAAAAAACAGTTTTAAAAAAGTTAAATGCTCTAAGGATAAAAATTAAAAAATTTAGAAGCCCCATAATAAAAGTCCGTGTGATCAGGACATGTTTTCTGTGGCCCTCTAGTAAAGAGTACACAAATCGCCACTTTGTTGTAAGTTAAGAGTCCAGTCCCGTAAACAAGTAACAGTAGTCCAGAGCAAACAAGTAAATGGACCTTATTCATTTTCCCTGTCTTACATAAAGCATACATCAGAGTTCAAAATCCCCTATTTTCACCAGATGTTCGACCATGCAGTCGTGTCCAGTACTTAAACTAAAATGGGCAACAGCCTGTTTGAGAGTTTTCCATCAGAGTTAGAGAGTTTCCATCAGTTCATACATCAGAGTTCAAAATCCCTATTTTCACCAGATGTTCGGCCAGGCAGTCTTGTCCAATTCTTAAACTAAAATTAGTAACAGCCTGTTTGAGAGTTTTTCCATCAGAGTTAGAGAGTTTCCATCAGTTCATACATCAGAGTTCAAAATCCCTATTTTCACCAGATGTTCGACCAGGCAGTCGTGTCCAGTTCTTAAACTAAAATGGGCAACAGCCTGTTTGAGAGTTTTCCAGCAGAGTTAGAGAGTTTCCATCAGTTCATACATCAGAGTTCAAAATTCATTTTCACCAGATGTTCGACCAGGCGGTCGTGTCCAATTCTTAAACTAAAATGGACAACAGCCTGTTTGAGAGTTTTCCATCAGAGTTAGAGAGTTTCCATCAGTTCATACATCAGAGTTCAAAAATCCCTATTTTCACCAGATGTTCGACCAGGCAGTCGTGTCCGGTTCTTAAACTAAAATGGGCAACAGCCTGTTTGAGAGTTTTTCCATCAAAGTTAGAGAGTTTCCGTCAGTTCATACATCAGAGTTCAAAATCCCTATTTTCACCACATGTTCGACCAGGCAGTCGTGTCCAATTCTTAAACTAAAATGGGTAAAAGTCCGTTTGAGAGTTTTCCACTCGCGGGTATTTAACACTACACTGAAGTGACAAAAGTCATGGGATAGCAATATGCAAATTTTCATATGGCAGTAGCATCGCGTAGAACAGGTATAAATGCGCAGTGCTTTCGCAGAGCTTTCATTTCTGTTCAGAAGTTATTCATGTGAAGCGGTTTTGACGTGATGATGACCGCGACGACGGAATTAACAGACTTTGAACGCGGAATGTTAGTTGGAGCTGGGACGCATGGGTCATGCCATTTCGAAAAATCGTTAGGGAATTCAACATTCCCAGATCCACTGTGTCAGGGGAGTGTGCCGAGAGTATGACATTTCAGGCATAACATCCCACCATGGGCAGCGCAGTGATTAGACCGCCTGCACTTAACGACCGAGACCGGCGACGTCTGCAAAGAGTCGTAAATTCTAACAGACAAGCAACACTGCGTCAAATAACCGCAGAAATCAATGTGGGACATACAAGGGACTTGTCTGTTAGAACTGTGCGGAGAAATTTGGCTTTCTTGGGCTATTCCAGCAGAAGACCGACTCGAGTGCCTTTACTGACAGAACGACGTCGCTTGCAGCGACTCTCGTGGGCACGTGAGCATATCGGTTGGTCCCTAGATGAATGGAAAACCGTGGCCTGGTCCGATGAGTCACGATTTCAGTTGGTAAGAGCTGATGGTAGGTTCGAGTGTGGCGCAGGCCTCACGAAGCCATGGACCCAAACTGTCAGCAAGGCACTGTTCAAGCTGGTGGTGGCTCCGTAATGGTGTGGGCTGTTTTCATGGAATGGACTTGGTCCTCTGGTGCGACTGGACCGAACATTGACTGGAAATGCTTATGTTCAGCTACTTGAAGATCACTTGCAGCCATTCATGGACTTCATGTACCCAAACAACGATGGGATTTTTGCATGGATGACAATGCGCCATGTCACCGGGCCACAACTGTTCGCGATTGGTTTGAAGAACATTCTGGACAATTCCAACGAATGATCTGTCCACCTTGATCGCCCGACATGAATCCCATCGAGCATTTATGGGACATCATCGAGAGGTCTGTTCGTGCCCAAAAAATCCTGCACCATCAACGCTTTCACAATTATGGACGTCTATCGAGACAGCATGGCTCAATATTCCCTGCAGAAGACTTCCAACGACTTGTTGAGTCCATTCCACGTCGATTGCTGCACTTCGCCGGGCGAAAGGAGGGCCGACACGATATTAAGAGGTATCCCATGACTTTTGTCACTTCAGTGTATAATGACGAAAACTGAGCAAATTTAAAATTTATATTAGCGGAGTGATAAATATTTCATATATGACGAACTGTAACTGCTTGTCAATACAACGGAAATGATAAATGTGCAAATGCATGGAATCACTTTATTATAAGGAAAATTAAGCATGTTTTCTAGAAATACGAAGACATTCGAATGCAAATCATATGATTCTAATAAATAAAAAATCCATTTCTCCCTGTATAATGATTGGTATATTGTAAATAGAAAATTTATGAATATAAAATGACCAAAACCGTAATGACATGATTGAATAAATATCTACTCAATCTTTCAAATATCATGGTAAGTAACATGGTAAGTAATATCTTAAAGATGTCCATGATGATGCATTTAACATCCAAATAATGAAGTTTTTTTTTAAAAGTTGACGTAAATTTTAATTAGTGAGCAATAATTTGAATAGTTAAAAGAAATCAAAGAAACTAAAAATAATAAGTGTTTAATAAGAATAAATAATGAGTTTCATTTTATCAGTTCTTAAAAAACTTGTAAAAAATTTTTAATCTGTTATAAATAAAAAAGAAACCTTACTTAAAAGTTAACATTTTTGTAATTATTTTCATTCAATCATAGAGAAAAAGAAAGCTGATTAAGTTTTAATTAAATATCGATTGCAGTTTCCCTTAATAAGAATAATAACGACCGAAAATTGAAATTATACATAGAAATTTTTAATTAAATGTTGAAAATAAATAATTTAGAATTGTAAAATAATCACATAGTATTTTTATTTTACCTTTATTTCAGGTTAATGCAATATAAACAATAAAAGTTCCTGTTTAGGAAGTATATTTCTAAAAAAAAAAAAAAAATCATGTGTCATCCATTTAAAATAATTTTTTTAATGCAGTCATGATGACTAAGTCATGAAAACCCTATTATTGGTCATTCTCATTTTCATTACCTTTTTGTTCTTCATTACTCAACTTAAAACAATTTTTAATGAACATTTACTTTTTAATTGAATACAAAGTCGTTTATTATTATTATTATAGTTTGATTTGAATGGAAAAAAAATAAAAGATTTAATTTTTTCATCATACAGGAAATATTAAAAAAGAATTTGGCAACAACTTTTTTTACCAATCAGAATTAACTAAATCAATAATTGAATGTAACTGCCTTTTGGTTCGTAAATAATTTTCTTTTAATTTTATATCTCTGAAACGGAAGTGCCACAGAAGACAGTGATTGAACGAATAGATTTTGTAATCCTTTACATCCAATCATGTAAATAACAAAAGAAGGTTAAACAACCACACCTGGCCATCAATATCAATGCTTTAGTCGTGCTTTTCTGTTAACGTAAATTAGTAGTGTCTTTGTATTATGGATATGATATATGGGTATCTTTAATAACGAAATGGCAGGAAGTCAAAATGAATATAGGTCAAATAAATTGAGTAAACAAATAAATTTAAAATGCTTGACAAATTTTTTACAAGTTCTGAAGAACAAAGGAAAAAAATTAAGTAATACTACTTTTGGGCAAAAATTAAGACCAACTTTCAATTTTAAATTCCCGGGGCTTATGGAATTTCAATTTTTATCTTTTTAGGTTTCTAGCACTATCCTCGCAAAATAGTGTTTGTGTTACGCTTAAATTAATTAAACAAAGAACTTGCATTAAATTTTGTTTGCGGAAACGTATAGAATGGTGCAGAAGGCATTCGGTGAGCATTCCTATATCGGAAAGAAATATCTAGAAGTGGACCCTAATTTCAAAACACCACTCCGGGGAGACCGCTTGAGCCGATTGAAGAGATTCAGCGTGAATCGCCGAGAGCTTTGAAGGCCATCCTGCCAATGATTTTTAGCATGCATTGAGATTAGATAAAAAGTTGGCATGAGTGCATTATTGTCGGGAGGAGATTACTTTGAAGGCGATGAAATAAATTTGGAAGAATAAATAAAGAGTTTTTGAAAAAAAAAAAAATAATTGGTCTTACTTTTTGGGCACAGTAGTAGTTTTGCTAGCAATTTATAAAAAAATAAAAAAAAAATTTAATTTAAAAAAATAAAAAGCAGGAATATTAAGTTTATTTGATGTTAATTTATAAATTTAAAATCACACTTTAGTATTTAAAAATATTCACATACATGAACTGTCAATCAGAAAAAAAAAAAATAATAAATAAAATTAGGAAAAAAAAAATATTAAAATAATTTTACAAAAAAATACTTCATTTAATTCAAAATTAATAACTTGCCATTTAATTTATATATAATAATGTTTTTGTTTTGATGCACATTTTTTAATAATAGGAAAAATTATATTTAATTTCTAGATTAAAAAAAAAAAACACTTTTAAGTTTCAATAAGCTATTAGAAATTATCTAATTTAATTTTAGATAAATTAATTGATTTAATTTTCGTCTTAAAGGAAAATTAGGATACCAAAATAAAATCATATTCAACAAAATTTTAGTTGTATGTATATAAAATATATATAGAATTAATTATTTTCTGTGGTACTTATTCCTCTGATAATATAGTTCTCTTCAATACTAAAAAAACGTTGCTATGTAAATGACAATAAATATATATATTTTTTTCAAGAATTTTCAAAAACACAGCAGTGCTTTCATGAGAAGTTTAATAATCGAATTCATTTCAAATCTAATGTAACTTTTTGGACTTAGGAATCTTTGCAGCAATCATGTTTTCACTTTTATACTACTGCGTCCAAAAGTAAGACCAATTTTCAATTTAAAATTCCCATGAAATTTGACGTCAAAATATTCAATAGTGTTTGAGTTACGCTTGGCTTTGTGAGACGCTAAACTGATTCCAGCAATTTTGAAATGTCTGAATTAATTGAGCAAAGAACTTGCATTAAATTTTTTTTTCGAAAACGTATAGAAGAATGATGCAGAAGGCATTCGGTGAGCATTCCTATATCCGGAAAGAAATGTATAGAAGTGGTAAAACAGTTCAACGTGTATTCAACGTGAATCGGCGCGCGCCTTAAAGGCCATCCCAGCCGATGACTTTTTAGTATGCATTGAGGATTGGGAAAAAAAAGTTGCCATACGTGCATTGTGACCGGAGGGGATTACTTTGAAGGCGATGAAATAAATTTGGAAGAATAAATAAAAAAGAGTTTTTGAAAAAAATAATTGGTCTTACTTTTTGGTCACAGTAGTACGTTTACTTCAATCGAAAACATATTGTATTGGAATCTCATCGATCAATAAATGGATTTGAAACCACGAACTACAAGAAAGGTTTATTCTGTCACTAAAAACGATGATGAACGATGAGAAATTATTTGTGTACAGTCCCATGAACGTGTTTCTCAAAACGAAATTCAGTGTACCGGAACGCTTTTTGTTAAAAAAAACCGAATTAGTAGACAAAAATGATGTATATCATTAAATACGTTTTAATTCGAGAGGTCAAATTACACAGAGTTTAAAGTGAAACAGTATTTGTCCTTGAACGTTACAATGGACGAAGAGAAGAGGATATGACTCATCCTGATGAGTAATCGATAGGTAATTGACTTTCAAACCGCAAAGGACCCCTTTTTTTTATTACCAATCTGTCATCATTTCTTTTGTATCTTATTTACGCAACTTGTACTGTTAGTAATTCGTAGAATGAAATTAGCTTGATACATTAGAAAATTTTAAATAATTTAGAAACACATTTTTTTCCAATTGTTTGTAGTAGTAATATAAAGAACTAAGAAAATTTTACAAAAATGGGTTTTTTTTTCATAATAATTAAATAATCATGAAAAGAAAAACCTGACTCATAATTTTCCAGGTACGTACTAATTCGATTTGTACTACTGTGCCCAAAAAGTAAGACCATTTGTGCCATTTTTTAAGCAAGTTTTTTTTTTTTCCAAAAATTGTTTATTTATTCTTCTAGATTTATTTCAGCGCCTTCAAAGTAATCCCCTCGGACACAATGCACTTAGGCCAGCTTTTTTCCCAATCTTCAATGCATGCTAAAAAGTCATCGGCGGGGATGGTCTACAAAAAGCACGCGGCGATTCACGTTGAATCTTCTCAAAACGGTGTCTCCGGAATGGTCTTTTGTGTTTAGGAAATAGCCAGAAGTCGCACGGTGTGAATCGGTGGTTGTGGAACGATATTGGTTTCATTTTTAGCGAAAAAGTCACGAAGAATCAATGCAGTGTAGGTGGCGCATTCAGTGTTTTCGGTACCAATCGAGATTTGATGCATTTGAAGTCCAAAATGGAATTGACCGATCCTTTTGAAATTTCAACATCATCAGCAAAGTCTCTAATTGCAAATCGACGGTTTGCAAGCACGAAATCTTTAATTTTTGGACGTGAGCTTCGTCGGTTGAGGTTGACCAGAGGGCTCTTCGTCTTTTTGGACGTCTCGTTCGTTCTCTGCCTTCTTTGAACTGTTAATACCACCTTTAAAGATTTCTTTTCCGATATAAGTATGCTCACTGAATGCCTTCTGTAACATTCTATACGTTTCTGCAAACAAAATTCAATGCAAGTTCTTTGCTCAATTAATTCACACATTTCAAAAATCGCCGGAATAGCATTTTTAGTGTCTCACAAAACCAAGCGTAACTCAAACACTAATGAATATTTTGATGTGAAATTTCACACAAATATCAAGGACAGTGCCAGCAACCTAAAAAGAAAAAAAAGTTGAAATTCCGTAAGCCCCGGGAATTTTAAATTGAAAATTGGTCTTACTTTTTGGACGCATTAGTAGATTAAAAAAAAAAAAAAGTAATTCTGAAAATGAAAGATCATAAACTTAAACTTTTGTGAGAAATTGAACACAAAAAACATTATGCTGATAAATTTCAATGTTTTTCTTAAAGTATTATCATCGCAATATGTATTATTGCCCATAAAAATATTACATATTTTTGAAAAAGAATCGTAACTATATTAATTTTCAGTTCCTTTAATATGAATATTCAATTTTCTTTCCTAGTAAGAGATATTTTTGATTTGCAAGAAATTCCTAGTGCTGGGTTTTTTTTTAATACTGAGAAAATTTTTAAGAATGAACTAACAAGAAAAATTTTCAAAACAGCTGAGGCAATTTAAAGTATGGTACGACTGCTACGGATGAAATTATCTTATTGACATTTTATGATTAGACACAAATACAAAAATAAGAAAAATAAATATCTGAAACATTTTGATTATGCTGTTGTTGTACTGGCGCAGTACAGAGACAATTAATTTTTATGCCATAAGCAAGGGCTGCACCATTGTTACTCATTTAGCACTACCCAGGGGCACGTGTAGCTTGAAAATATGTTACTGACGCGAGTAACACTACCCCCACACCGCTCTTATTAGACCGGGAGCTACGGTTTAACGTGGATTCCGAACCACTATAAATATTCATGGCACCGCCAGAACTCGAACCCGAGACTTGTAGTATTAAGTGCCACTCGGCCATCAGGCCCCTACGTTTTCATTATAAACAAAATTGAAAAAAAAATTCTATATTTCTTGAAAAGTATTACTACTGTCCACAAAAAGGTAATGGCAAACTTAATAAGGATACATGATCATGTAATATGGCAAACTTAAAAAGGATACATGATCTTCTTCACCGATAAAAATATTTGGATCCTCCCAAAACAAAATCGAAAATTCTTATTGGAAGAAGAAGAACTAAATATTAATATCATTAGATAAAAAATGTTCGGATTTTTTTTTCCTGTCGTGAGTCTTCCCAATGATATTGTGCCAATATGAAAAGTGGCAAAATCTTCTGTAAAGAGCACTCCACATTCTAAGATGATCTGGCGATCCTGTTTATTGAGTGATGGACTTTTCAATCGCATAACAAGATGAAGGCATGGGCCATCAAAAACATGATTCTAAACATTTTCAGCAGATGTACTAATTTGATGTATAGATTTAAAAAAAAAAAAAAGCAGTAATTCTGAAAATGAAAGATCATAAACGAAGGACTTAAAAAAAAAAACATAATATTGCCAAATTTAAATGTTGAAATTTCATTGTTGCTTTTAAAGTAATATTATTCCAATATTGTCCATAAAAAATGATTTCATCTTCTTAAAAAAAAAATCAAAAGAGCCAAGGCAACTTAAAGGATGGTACGACTACTATGGATGGAATTATAGAATTGAAATTTGATGATTGGTCACAAATATAAGAATAAAAAAAATAAAGATTTAAAACATTTTGATTATAAACGTTTGTAAAAGCAAAAAATGTTGGATACAAAAATTTCTAGATATCTTGAAAACAGGGCCGGGTTTAAATAAAAAGAGGCTCTAGGCTATTCTACTTATGAAGCCCTTTCACCTCCCATTTTTAAGTTTGTAAATTACATGAGAGATAATAAAATATATCATTACTCTGATATATAACAATATGTTAAATGAAACATGCTGTGATTGGTACTAATCTTTATTAAAAAAATGTGGCACGGATAATAAATAAAAAAAATCGAGAACACTTATTTGGGCATTTATTCTCTTTATTTTCGATTCAGTGTTTTAGTGTTTACTGTTTTTAGAATAGTGTAATTCTAATTTTGCTAACAATTTGAATGTAGGCCCCTCTTGATCTTGATGCCCTAGGGCTGAAGCCTAGTTAGCCTATAGGAAAATCCGGCCCGGCTTGAAAAGTATTGCTGTCCACAAAGAGATAGCATGACAATCTTAAAAGGAATACATAATCATCTGTACCAATAAAAATAATCATTGGATCAACCCAAAAGAAAATCGAAAATTCTTATAGAAAGAAGAAGAACTGAATATGAATATCATTTGATAAAAAATGTCTTTTCCTGTGGTGAGTCTTCCCAGTGACATTATGCCGATATGAAAAGTGGCAAAAATCTTTTCTGCAAAGAGCACTCCACATTCTAAGATGACCTGGCGATCCTGTTTACTGAGTGATGGACTTTTTCAATCGCATAACAGGATGAGGGCATGGACCTCGAAGGTATCAGGTCAACGGGGGAATCAGCTGATGGGGTTTCTTCTTTCTTGTTTTGATTCTTTTCTTAACACCACATCAACGGTTTCGTGCGGAGCGGGCACTTTTATTGGGTGATGCGCATCGAAAGGCATGCGCTTCTTACAAGTGATGATGCCCTTGCTCGTGGCCATGTAGAGAAGAGGAGTTTAGAGGGGAAGAGGAGAAGAAAAAAAAAGAGGAGAGACTCGTTTATGTCATTAAGTACCGCGATAAAATGGCAACAGTCAGAGTGAATCACTGTGCGAAAAAGAAAAAAGAAGGTGGGAAATTGGAAGATAAAAATAAAGCGGAAGTTAAGATTCGTAAATGATTCTGTTTTTAAGATCCGCTGTAGCAAAACGAGATGTCACAGGACCGTTTTAACTCTTTAAGTTTTTTGCATTTTTTTCTTTTAAATTTAGTGGGGTTTTTTTTTTAAATATTGTTATTCAATGCAGTTCATAAAAAAAATTGAGATTTAGATTCATTGTATTGCATTGAAATGCTTAAAAATCGCATTCTTAGTGAATTTTGTTTCAAAATATTCAAAAAAAAAAAAAAAAAAAAAAAAGGGCGGAGATCAAACTTTTTGTACAAGGGTTTTTTTTTCAAATTGTTTTAAAATACTAGTTGTATCTTGAAATAAAATATTAGTATCTTGAAATAAATCTGTTTATATTAGTATCTTGAAATAAAAAACTGTTTATAGTAATTTATTCTAAAAATAGCTGCATGAAATGACAAGTTTTTACTTCCATAATCGCCCTTGTTTTTCCAAAATGAAATCCACATCTTGGTTAAAAGTTTACATGGATGGAGGATAATTTTGAATATTTTTAATAAAACTAATATCTTCTAGCATGAAGCTTAAATATGATTTATACAGTTATTAGTTAACAATATAAAACAATTTAAAACTTACGTTATCATATATAACGAATTTAGTTTGTAGTTTATTTTTGAACAATATTTTAAATCACCCAAAATATAATTTCTTGTGCAAAAATTATAGACAAACGAATTAAAAACGTGATGTTATTTAAGTCATATCAGTATGTTTCTGACAGTAAAAAATTAGTAGTAGTGTGGAATTCATTATTATAGAATGAATGTAATTTATTATTATGTTATGTAAACAAAATTAAAGGGTTCATAGGCTAACTTGAAGAAGCGTAATTAACAATTGAAAAAAAAATTAATAAATATTGCACACTCACACATACATAATATATTATGTACACATCACGTTATATCTTAAAGAATTATTAAATATTCTTTCTTCTTTTATTTTGATAACTAAAACAGTAATTTGCGTGAAAAATTTGAATAACTATGACATCATTTATTAAAAATTCTCTACTAAATAGATTTGGCACAAATAATAAAATAAAAGGGAAAACAAGTAGGTTTACCCATTTAATTTATTATTTATTATATTTATTATTCTCGTATTTATAATTAAATTTATCTGATTATAAATACGAGAATGAAAGTTTACTACAGAGGGAAAGTTCACACGCAATAGTTGTACTAAAATGCTGATTAACTAAATTTATGCCACCTTCTATTCTATTACAGGTTTGAAAGAGAAATTATTAAAAAAAAGCACTTATGCAACCATGGGAACTACTTTTTCATGTTAAATGAAACAATGCATTAATTTTACACGTTTAAAATGTGTATGATTATATTCATCTAACGTATATTTGTGTCTGATGAAAGGTTTTCATATTACAAAATGAGTTTTTTTAAGAATTAATGATTATTAGATTACTGAACATCATCAAGCACAGCTTTTTCTGTGCCAAATTATTCTCATTCACACGAGCTGTGACTAATAAAGATGATGAACAAGATTCTAATTTTTTTTTCCATCCTTTTTTAGTGTCATCCTTTCTTGCATTCTCTGCTTCATTGAACTTTAACCCATTAAATCAAACAAGCATTAAGAGCTGAATTAATCTATTTCATAAAAAATCTATTGAACAAATTGTTTTTATTTCTACGAAACCAATTTCAGTTAATAGTTTTTTTAGTTACATTGTTTCTAAAAGCCTTTAAAATCTGTATTATGGCTTTTAAAGGAAAGATAGTCGAACTTTTTGCGACTGATCATGATAATGATATTTATGAATACATCAGTGTAGTCGATTTTTACATTAATAACTACCTGAATATTCAATTAATCACTTTTTTTCATTATATTGATGTTGAGAAATATCAGTTGTTGTCACAATTCTATCGGTATATACTCAAACGTTTTTTTAGTTTTCAATAGCACAATTAAAATTCAAACACCAAATCAAGGATTTGCACAGTTATAAAATGACAGTGCGCTTCAAGCACACACAAAAAAATCGAAATTATATATATGGCCGAATGGCTAGCGCTCTGGCGTTCGGTACCACAGTATCGGGTTTAAATCCAGCTTTTTGCCATGGGTGTTTGTAGTGGTTCGGAATCCACTTTAAACTGTAGGTCCCGGTCCTAATAGGATCGTAGAGCGCTGGTGGGGGCATTGTTACTCCGCGTCCGTGGCTTACCATCAAGTTACACGCGCCCCCTGGGTAATGCAAAGTGAGTAACATCGGTGCAGCCCTTATGGAGAAAGATCACGGTCTATTTGCCAGCTGCATTAGAAAATATATATATTGAAAATTATATTAATTTTAAAAATAAAAATATAGAATTTGATGAAATTTTTAAAAAATTTAACAAGCGTTTTTTATTTGGAGAACTTTTTGCATTGATGAGTCTGACTTGGAAGTCACTGAATAACTGCAGTCGATATATACATAAATATCAATATCAGGACCACTCGAATATCTTTCTTTTAAAAACCGTAATATTAGTGATGAGTTTTATGTGTATAAATTTTTTATAATTTATTAAATTATTTTAAAAATATATTCTGGCCTAAAATTGTTTGTTCACAAATATGTGTTAATCAAATAGGTTTGGGCATTTAATGCATTTTTTATCAATAAACACATTTACTTTATTTAGTGTAATTTTAAAATTGTTTTTTGTATCAAATATAATTTTCTATAAGAAATACACAAATAAGGCTGGGCGTTGTGTCAAATGATCTCATCTTTTAGCTTATTATTTAATATTTTTTTATTTTATCTTGTAAAAAATATTTTTGAGATATATATGAAACTGAGTCTATTTGCCTTTTTTAATTTTTCATTAAATTTGAAATGCTTCTGAAAAACATGTAATTATATTATTTTTAGCAAAGTGAAAACATAAAGATATGACTGACAGCTCTTTGTACACCTCTGAACAAATATTACCTAGACCTAAAGATTACCATATAAATATTAAAAAATGGAAAAAATCAATAAATGCAAACTGGAAATCAGAGAAAAAAAAAATATGAATAAGAACGTATACTTAGATAGTAAAGCCTTTTTTTTTTTATAAAAATAACTGAATTTTTTATTTTTATTGAAATATTTTTCAGTGAAAAATTTTTAATCATCACACAATATATTTATCATGAAGCTAAAGTTTTAAAAAACAAAAAAAATTGTGGTAAATACAAAAAAGAAAATAATTGTAATTTTACTGTACAAAAAGTAATTATAGTAAAAAAAAAAAAAGTAATTATTGTAATTTTATTGTACAAAAAGACTTAAAAATATTTTTTAAAAATTAAATAACAGTGATATGTAAATTTAAATACTTGTTTTATAAAAATTAAATTAGAATCACAGATTCAAGCACAGTAAAGAAAAAGAAAAAAAAAACTTTTATCTGATTTCTAGTAAAAATTATATTTTTAGTAATAGCGAAATCCGGAAAAAAATGCATATATATAAAACTATTTAAATAAATAAGTTTAATATTAAATAGAATCGCGTATGCTGGAAAATATTATTTCAATCAACACACACACACACAAAATCACAAAAGCAATTATATTCCTTAAATAAATATATTAAATTTGTTTAAAAAATTATATCACTTTTACAAATTTGGAAAAAATGCAATGAAATATAAAATTCAATTTATTTATTTATTTATTTTCCATTTTAATCAGTTTATTTAATTTATATTATTTTCAGAAAACATTTCATAAACAATAGTAAACATTAAATTGATGATTACATGTAATAATCAAAATAAATACATAAAATTAACTAAATTAAATTTAGAAAAATAAACAATTTAATTTTTTACATAAAAGAAAATCAACAAACTAGGAAAATAGCATAATATATAATATCTTATTTAAATAATTAAATTTTGTTAAAGGATTATAATTTTAATTGAAAGTTAAAATTTATTTCTTTTTTCGTTAAGTTAAAATATAATGAACAAATACAACATAAACATAACCATTCTTGATTAATTGATTAATCAAGAATGGTTTTATACCCTCGATTAAATAAGATTGTTGATAGCTTTATAATTCTTAATTAATTATTTCTGGTGATTTCATGATTAGTCACTATATAATTGAGACAAATTTAAACCTGTTTAGACGTATTTTAATTCTGGATTCAGACGCGTTTGACAGATTAAGCTATTTATTCGAAGAAGTGTTTGAGTTCATGAGCTAAGAAAAACTGCAATTATAACAAGTTTTTCTAAATGCTAATCTTACATTTTCACTTACGAACTACAAAAATTGAATCATTTTCAAATCTTATTTTTAACGTCAATATTTCCTTCAGATTTATTTAATTTAAGCAACATTTATAAATTAGATGAATTAGAAAAATTTATGTTATGTTAATAAAATATGAAATTAACTTATAATATTAAATAGTTGGCAAAATATGAAATTAATTTATAATGTTCTTATTAATGTCAAATAGTTTAAAGAATGAAAAATTAAATGTAGTACAATTAAATGTGACCACAATGACAAAGAACATAATTTTCATATTTAATTGTTTGATATAAATATGTAAAAAAGAATAAAAATAAAAAAAAAAACGAAAAATATTTTAATTTAACTTAGTTGCACCTATAAAATAAAAATGACTATTAATAATAAGCAATTCAAGCGTTATTTCTCAATTTCGTTTTCCTATTAGTTGCAGTATTTTAATTTTTATTGACGTTTAACGAATTATTATTTATTTTTTATCATGCAGTTCTTTAAGAGTTCACATTTTTATTCAAAGCATAAACAGTATAAACACAAGAAGGGCTTAATTTATAATATTATATTATAATTAAATAAATTTAAAAACATTATTAATTATAAAATATTCTTAATAAATTTTTAGAAAATATTACTATTCTCATTTTATCAATAGTATTAACTGAATTTATTTATATTTATATCATCAATTAGAGGTAGTTCATATCCCATTTGAATCATAACTTATTATGAAACGAGAGCCTATATTTTTAAAACATAATAGTTATATGCAAAAAAACATTGTTGCTGAACCTAGTTGCCCACGATAAGCATAATTTAGTCACCATGATTAAAAAATATATATATTTTGAATTTATTGACCAAACTTAGATAACTAATACAATTTTAATAATTTATTTATGTTCAACGTAATAACGTAGCTTAAATAGTTTTTATTATTACATATTAGTTTTGCAAGATTAAAATTTATGTTAAAACAGTTTTGGTTTTTATTCATAACATTGAAGAAGCCGTTAAAAATACTATACATTAAATATTATTTCGATATACACTAAATGTCATATCTACTGAAGTAACAAAAGATAAATAATTATCAAATGTGTAGTTAACTGACCTTAAAAAAGAATACATTTTATTTTTTTGAGTTATTAAAGTGTCTTGGAAATATTTGAATTAAAAAATAGTCAGAAATTCCAAGTAAAATAAGCAGCAACTTTTTGCTGCTGCGATAGTTCATCCACATTAGTTTTTCACAATAATTCCAAAGTATAATCAATTGAGTAAAAACTGAAAAAAATTAAACACTGTTTTTATTATTTATATTTTTTTTATAAAATACTATAACAAAAATCTCCCAATCTTGCCTTTATCTTATGACCATAAAGGTGAAAAAAATCAAAACAATGTGAAAACAAGGAAAGAAAGCAAGAAACAAGATCATCCAGGACAGAGTGGGCGGTTATTTACGTGATCAGAGATTAAAAAACAGTTCGGGTTTCGATATCGAAACTGCTGCATCCCCGCTTCAAATGGAATTTTTTTTTCTTTTTAAACGAGATGGACACTATTTAAAACACACGGCTCGTATTTCCTACGCGACAGATCCACCAATATCAGTCAAGGCCAAAAACGTCTTCTTATCATTATTTCCTTTAACAACCACTAATTACGTGGTCTCATTATGCATTACGAAGTTGTTCCGAGAGGGAGAGAAGAAGAAAAAGAAGTTTTCGTTTAACAGAAAAAAACCGCTTGCTTGTAAGCTGTTGTGCGGTGCGTGTTCGAATGAAGCGATTGGAGGCGGAAATTTCGCCAGAGCGCCGAACAGAAGTGAACGACCTTCTGGTTTGGGCAGCTTGTGGCCTGGGATGGCTTGAACTTGAAGAAGAGTGCTGTTTTCCCCAGGGGCATCCTACTGGAACACACCATGGTCAACAAGGAGACACTTTGTGCACTAATGGTTTGGGTTTTACCTACTCTGGGGATTTCGGATGGGAATAAAGTGCAGGTGTTGCTATGGGACGGTAGATGTGCAAGCAGGTGATTCTGGAGTTCAAGGGTGATGATACAGAAGCGAGAATAGGGTAAGGTAATAACGGAGAGCAAATTGTTTTAAGATTTTAACTGGAAAAATACATGCGTAAAGGAAACAAATTGTTTATTACATGGGAGTGACAAAAGCATTAATATATACAACTACAATTTTTGGGGAAAAATAAAATAAAGATTTATAAAATTTTGCTCGAAATGATGCCGCTTTTAAACGAATGTATGAATTAGTAAAATTATTTTTAAAAAATAATAGACACATTTTTAATATAAAATAGGGAATAAAAAGGGCGTAACGTCAATGTACTGAAATAATGTAAAGCTACACAGAGAAATTTTGAACTTTCTTTGGTAAATCGCTTTTTATATACTTTCGATACATATTAAAAAATTGTATTATTTCAATTTAAAATACTCATCACATGTTAATTTAGATTTTGTTAAGGGTATAATTCGCCCTCTGCCAGCACAAATTTAGTAATCACACACAAAAAAAATATTCCTTCATCATTTCGCTTAATTTATACATATTTTGCACGAAATATATTTTGAAATAAAAAAAAAATATGATAACACGAAATCAGTTTTTAAATATTTTTATAAAATTGTGTTCAACTTGTTATACAGCGAATCGTAATCCAGCGGCAACATGCGGGAGGTTCCAGATCATTTGGTATGGCATTATTGTGTCTTTTTCCAACTTTCGAAAGAAGAGATTCGATGGCGTTAGAAAAATATTTGTAGCGTCTTGCATTAATAGTCGAACTGCTTAAGAACGAGTTTTTCTGGGTTATTCCATCCAGCCGCAAGGTGCGAGGCAGTTATATAAGTCCACTGCCCTCTCATCATCCATCGATAGGGGAGGAGGGCTGTTCGTGAGTATACATTAGTGGTACATTACTGCTTCCCTGTTCTGCTTTGACAAAAAAAACCATATTGCAGTAACAAGTTGGTGGCAATTTCTATTTCCCCATTGGATGCCATTTTTTTACAATATTCTACATTTGTTTATTCCTTAAATTTGATATTATATTTTAAATATAGCTAAAGATGCTGAAATTTAACGACAAATATACGAAAAAGTGTACGAAATTGTAGAAAAAAAAGTATGTTGTGAAAGATTACAAATTTAATGTGATTAATACGAGAAATTATGGATTTTGAAGCATATTATTAAAACTTGAATAAATGACTTATAGATGAAGAGATGATGTACATAATAAGGAAAAATTTAAAAACATGTATTTCCAACAAATGTCAAAAGAAAATAGATAAGTTAATATTGAAAAGTAGAAGAAATATAGATATATATATGTGTATTAATTTTTTAAGTTTAACCAGATTTTTGGCTTTAAAGTTACTATTTATAAACTCGCTTCTTGAACAAATATATCAAAAGAAATTTAACTCAAAACAGAGTTAACTTTCGATTAAAAATATGAATGCTTTCCAAAAAAATTATCATTATTTTTATTATTGGTATTCATAAAACAACATGCAAAAGATTCGATACTTTCCCACAGCGTTTGCGCAAATGCAAAAAGCAATACGTAG
>BPLR01011156.1:15000-61946 GCA_021605095.1 Caerostris extrusa | reverse complement strand
GCGTTACGTATTGCTCTGGATTAGGAAAAACCTCATTCATGAAAAACTTCAAGTGATTTTTAATTTACATTAACAGAAGAAGAACTGGCAGTTATATCCGCTGATTGTGAATTGATATTTAAACATAAGGAATCGTTTCTTGAAATAATTTGGGTTCCTATAAAAGAAGAATAAGTATCAAAATATTATTATGTTTTAATTCATATTTATAACATAAATATGTTATTTATAGTGATCAACACATTCTAAACCTGTTATTTATTTTTGAATTCCTGATACTTTCGTCAAATTCGTTTGCTACTAAAACGACAGATATTTAACAAATTCAACGTTACCCATGTGTTACACCAAGGAGATATTTTCGGTCTATTTTTCACAATCGTCATTGAAGCTTATCATTGGATTATAACACTTAAGCCTATTTCAATCTTTTGCTGCAAACGCTCATCGGACAATTTGATATAAATTAATTTTTTTGAAGAAAAAATTAGAAAAATCATGGAGCATTTCTGATATGTGTTTTTCAGAAAAATTTAAAAAGAATTAATAATTTTTAATTTAAATTTAAATAATTATAATTTAAATAGAAATTTAAATTTTTCTAAAAATTTTTAAAAATAAATATTATTATTTTTATTATTTAAATTTAAATTAAATTTATAAAATTTAAATTAAATATCGTTATTAAAATATCAAATTTAAATATTTTAATAATAATATTTATTTTTAAAATTTTTACTGTAAAAACATCAGAATAAATTTTACAGTTAAAGGAAATAGAATTAGAAATAGATACATTAAAATATTGTCATGTATCCTTTAAAAAGTTTGTTATATCATACATTATATAAAGTGATTTCAAATTTTGATTCGCAGTTCTGCTAAATAATCCAAGTTTATATCAGTAACGTAAACATAGTTTGTTAAATTAGCTATATACATCCATATTAAATTATTAATATTAATGTCTCCCAGACTTGTGTGCAATATTTAATACTTTCATGTAATGCGAGATATGAGCCTAAATTCGCGAATACGATACACACATTATTCTTAATGTTCAGCTACTCAATTATTGAATAGCGGAGACAATTAACTTCTACTAGATGTTGGATTTCACTAGGTCATAGGTAGCTGCGAAAGGGAAATACATCACATGATCCTTATTTAAATAATCCTTAAGTGACAAGCTGCTATTAGGGCGACTTGCTTAAGATTGCATGCTATCGGTGACAGGAAATTATACACGTTAAATTGAGGGACACTGACCAAATTCTAACTAATAATTAAAAGCTCATTATGGAATATAGTCAATTAATCATGATAAATTAGTCATATAGTTAAAATTTCCTCGAAAACTTCGTTTTACAAAATGTAATGAAATTTTGAAATCTGTAGAAATTTCTTCATTCAGATATATGTATATATGGTTATAAATTAATTTTACTTTAAACGGACGTTTTTATTTATTTATTAAAACATACTAATATATATACTATGAATATAGATTAGAATAGAGTTTGATTTTTCAAGCTAGATAAGAATGGTGATTCTTCGAAAATTGGATGCTTAAAATTTAGTTTAATTTAATTTAGTTATATTGGCTAGTTTACTTCAATATTTTATATGTTTTAGTTTAATATTTAAATGATTTTTTTATCAGCAGTAAACTTAATTAGCCGATCATTTCCTAATGACACTTCGTAATTGTAGCAGATTCAGCATTATCCAGAATACTTCAAGGGGAGAGAGAGTGAACAAATTTACGTCCACTAGATAAAAATGGCAATAAATAACTTTCAAGAAGTATCAAAGAGATTGCGTCATTTTTGTGTAATGTTGAATAAAATAAGGAAAACTCCCACTTGACAGTGAACTTCTTAAATCAAACTCGACTTAGAACAACCGAGTCTACTTGTTTTGCAAAGTGTTCAGTGAGTGTGCATTGCATTTTAAATCGAATATGCATCAATTTAAATGAAGTTTGAGCCCTATATTTCTGTGTATAGGTATGACAATAGTAATTTAAAAGATAGATATACCGTTATTTTAAAATTAGTAGAACATAACACATTTTTTCACACTTGTTGTAGTTTTAAAGACCACAGTAATAGGCATAATTTAATTTTTTTTTTTATTTGAATTAAATTTATTTTCATTTTTTATATATGGCAGAATTTTTTATTCTTTCTTTCATATTTTTTTTTTTGGGATTCATCCCATTTATAATACACGAATTTCATTTGTCACACACACACAAATATTATTACTATTTTCTTGATTTAGTTCCAAATTTCTTGAACGTTGAATATTTTATAATTAAAGATCTCTAATTAAACACTATAATTAAATTCTTCTTAATTGTGGACCTGAATTTTTTTTTTCTAAATCTTCTAGTGAACTTAGTTTGATTACTTTCAGTTTTTTTTTTTTTTTTTTTTTTATACTAATTAATTTTCATTCGGATGCATAAATCTGCAAACCATGCAAAAATTTGAAGATAAAGATTTGTCGTATACTTTTTTATTTAAACTCATCGTCCATAATAAAAGTTACAACATAAATAACCTCTCGCAGAGATCAATAATAATTTATATAAAAAAAAAAATAGAATTGAAGATGTACTTTTTCTTCTAAAATTGTCATGTTTTCAGCGACGATTCCTTTTCTTGTCACTAAAGTTTGATCATCCAGAAAAGCTTCTTTTGTTCTTGAATGTACCCAATAATATAATTAAGGGATCACTAAACCGAAGTCAAAACCACTTAAATAAATAAGATTCAAATTTTCTATGGTCGGATGAGTATTGTTCAGTATTAATAATAAAAATAAAGCATTCGAAGACGTTAGACTAAAAAAACTTCTCAATAAATTTAAAAAAAAAAATCCTGAAACAAAATGGTAGATATCTCTTTCTAGATTTTTATATTTAATAAGTGAGGTACATGAAGGAATACTACTAATATTGAAAATTCCATAGGAAAAAAAAGCTTTAGTTAAACCATAAAAAGTAATAACCGTAGTTTTTTTTTTTTTGTTTTAATGGGTTGCCACTTAATGTAAATGTGCTGTTGAAGCTTCTTCTATAACAGGGTAAAAAAAAATGTATGGTGTTTAATGGGATTGGTGGTGAAGTGATTTGAATCCCTGGCTCTTTTGCTCGCTTTTTTGAGTGGTTCCCCTTTTTAACAGAAAATGACAAAGTTTGTACAGTTTAGAGAAGATTCACAAAAGTTAAATGGTAAATATATGTGTCTGAAGTAACGAATGTTATTTAATGTCGTCCTTCATTGCTTTGTCTTGAAGACTGATTTCAAAAAAAACATTAAGAACTTTCGTGTCGAAGGAAAAAGAATATTACTCTGCGCAATTAAATCTCCGTAACTAGCACGGTCCCGTTGGCAACAGATCTGGCCTTTAGTACCTTAGGCTCCAGGTTCCAATCCTGGTGGCGGCAGGGATGTTTGTGAGTGATTCGAAATCCATTTTAAACTGTAGATCCTTGTCTGTTTAGCCCCCATGCGCACAGGGAGGACCTTAGCGCTACATACCAAACCGTTAAATAACATTTGGACAATTTCTTAAAAGATCTGTTTTTAACATTTTAAAAAAAGTTTTATAATTCTATACTTTTTTACTGGCAGTTGTATTCCTAAATCCCTTCCAATTTATGATATTACTTCATCTGATAATAGAAAACGACTTTGAACTATTCCTAATATTCTAAATTAATATCCTTTCCTAATCTTCTTTTCCAAAGACCTTATGCAAGCTCCACTTGTTGGTGGCTCATCTATTTCTACTTTTCATTTATAACTTTATTTTGCTTTATTTAATTGCAAAGTAACTCTAATTTTTATTATTTGCTATACCCATGTATTTCTTATGTATCTAATTTTCTAGCTTAAAAACGAAAAAATGGCACAAAAATCTCAATGTACCCGGGCCAAACGCTACTGTGTGACATTATGCATGTAGTTACTGAGCAGCCAAAGAGCTTCGTTAACCTGTAATCGACATTCCTTTCATATTGAGTCCAAATGAAAAGAAAAAAAGGTAGTAAATAATCATTGATCGCTGCTTAAGAGTAAGAATTTTATAACAGGTTATAAAGGAAGAAAACCAGGATGAAAAACAAAAAAGAGTTAGAAGGAATTAAACAAAAAAGATGTATATGACGATCTACAGTTGATGAGGGGGAAAACTCGAAAAAGTCCCACTAGACATCAATAATGATTCCTTTTCACAATCATCATCGAATATCCTATTTTTTTTTAAAAGCAATACCTGCAACGACGAAGCCGACAAATTCTAACCTGACTGCCCCTTCATGCCTGTTGCGCACATTATTTATCATATTTTATTGTTGGGGTTGGGGGCTCATGGTCGAGTGGTTAGCGCTCCTGCGCTCGGTACCACAGGTTTCGGATACGAGTCCCAGAGGTGCCATGGATGTTTGTAGCGGTTGGGAATCCACTTTAAACCATAGATCCCGGTCTAATTGGATCGTAGATCGCTGTGTGGTAGAGTTACTCGCGTCCGTAGCAAATCTTCAAGCTACAAGTGCCCCCTGGTTAGTGCTAAATGAGTAACGTCGGTGCAGTCCTTGATTATGGCATAAATATAACTATCTCCATATTACCAGTTGCATTAGAAAAAAATATTTTATTTGTGTATGCAATAAAGAAAATTCAAAATAAATAATTCCGAATTTCACATTTAATCTTTACATACAACATAAACGCAAATGCGCTGTTGTGTTGAGCAATGCATTTTATTGCAGCACATAACTGGATTTAGAGGACGATAATGGAGGGGCTTTGTGAGGTTTTTATCTTTTGAGTTAGCACAGAGATTTTACAAACAGAGATTACTCTTGAGATGCTTAATGCCTGCTCAGGAAAACACTGTTATCAGATAAAGAATAAGCCATAACTTTTCCTCATTCTTTGTGTGGGGCTTTATTTGATTTCGTGGAAGGTTAGCTTTTAAAGAATTCACCGGATCATTTCTTATTAAGCAAGGATTATATTTAGTTGTACATCGTAAGGTAAGAGACGTAAGAGCTGCCGCCATAATTAGAAATCTCATTGTAGGATGGTTTTTCTTTTCTGAATTCCCTTGAGAAAACTCTCGTATTTAGTATTTTCTCATATTCTCAAATTTTTGAACAAACTTCAAAGAAGTTGATTTTATTTTCTTACAACATTTCCGTTTTTTGGTTTAAGCTATAAAATTATAATAATTTTTTTTGCCTTAAACTTATGTATATATACAGGGTGATTATAATTAAAGCCCCACATTCAAAATACTGTAAAAAAAAGGTTCACTCGTCACAATGAGTTCACATTTGTGCTGAAGAGGCTTTGAAGAAGGGGGAAACGGTACGACATCAAAAAACAATTCCAAAGTGTATTCATTAATGGCGTTGTAAGCGGTATAAAGAAAGTGAATTGGGCTGCCAGTGATATTTTGAATCGAAATGACAACGTATTTGGCATGAGTTGCACATTAAACCAACTGTAGTGTTCAATGTGCTCGATTATTTCGGCTTTTTGACAGAAAAATGATTTCCAAGTCATTCAACAACTGTGACAATATTAGTGGAAAGCCCATCCACCACGGCAAAGTCATACCAAATTGGATGGGAAAACTCGGTGGAATTTTTTTTTTTTTTTTTTTTTTTTTGACGCCATACCGTTTCTCCTTTCTTCGAATACTTCCACAAATTCCAAATCTACAAATTCTTTTCTCAAGAGTACTAATTATAGATTATGATACTGAGCTATGAATAATCGATTCTAGGTACGTAATCGATTTAAGGTAGAACGATTAATTTAATTATAATCGATTTTAGATAATAAATTTCATTCTTTATATCAATAACATAGTTCATATATTAATATTTTTTCTTTTGTATACTATAAATAGAAATGCTTTTTTTTTGCTAAAGGAGCTGTAAATCATTGACACATAATCTCATAAATGTCAAGAATGTAATAATTTTTTTGTCATCAAAAATACTTCTGGAAGCCTGTTAAATTATTCCAGACAAAAAAGAAAGCATATCTATAACATTGTAACATGACCTCCTTCGCAATGCTTTCCGCAGAAAGTGTTCTGTTTTTAAATTGCTCTGGAAAAGATTTTCCGGAATGCCAGTGGACATTTCCGCGCTTGGTCCAGTCCTCTGACGTCGCGCCAACCGATCCGGAAAGAAAGGATAAGGAAATAGATTTTTGTCCCAAGTTCGAGATAACATATTGGTTTCTTTATCTGCGAGATCTCCTATCTGCGCTGTTATTTGTTTTGCTTGAAGCTGATGGCTGGGGAAGATTTTCACCGAAAAACACATAGCGCCTTTTGGGAAAAATTAAATTTTCTTTTTATTTATAAATATGCATTGCTTGTCCTGTGTAAAAAAAAATTTATTAAAAAAAAAATCATTAAATAATAATAAGCTTGGGTAGACTTTAATTATTTATCAATTCCTACTGTTAGTTCACACACACGCTATATATATCTGGTTCGAATTTTCAATCGTTAATAAAATACTTTTTATCCATAAACTCAAATTCAAATGCATTTTTTTAATCTTGTAGTGAATGACACTGGATGTGAATACAGTTTTTTCAAATATTAATTCAGTAATTAAATTTAATTAATTAATTATAGTTTTTTTAGATTTAAGTTGCTTGTATCTATCAATCGATGGCGCCAGATGTAAGAGGAAAATTTCAACTTTATTTATAAAGGTCTTTCTGCATTATAATAAAAAGAAGTAGGAATTGACTTTAATTTTTTTTTATATTATATGTATTTAATTTATTGCTATGTGTAAAAACATTTATTAATAAAAATCATTAAATCAATATTACGCTTGGGTAGTTATTTTTCATTAAACATCGATGAGCCTCCTGTACCACTTGCGTATGTCCCGAAGATCCCAAGTGCAGGATAAAAAGGAATGTGTTTGCTTTCTGGGAGGACTTTTATTGTGACATTACACTGCTTTTGCTTTTCATCTAAGAGAAAACTAGAAAAAATTCCACAAATCCTGTCCTATTATCATATTACACCCATTGTTAAAATTGCCAACAGGTCACCTAATTTTTTTCTCTAGGACTGATATTTGGTATTTTATTGAAGGTAAACGGAAAAAATTTATCTATCTTGATAAATTTGGAATTTTTTTTTTTTAAAAAATGCGTCTAATTTTATTAAAAAAGTAATAAAATTTTAAAAAAAAATTTTATTAGCAATCTTACACATATTTCTTTTTTGTTTTGTTAACATTTATAGTATTTGTATTCCACTACGTCTGCTACGAAAAAGCTCATTAATGGGGGACCAGAGATGGAATGTATTTGTGTGGTATGGGGGGGAAAATCCCCACCAGGCAGCACCGTTGCTGCAATTGTCATTAAATTCTCTCGTTTCTGCTAAGGGACAACACCACTAACGATTCAAATCAAAGCCCTCATGGTGGTTAGCTGCTCAAGTTCTTAATATTCCATTATTTGGCAAATTTAATTGCTGAGTCAATTATTAAAAATCTCAATTTTGTTATTGAAAATAATGCAATTTATGTTATAATTTAAATAAAAGAGAAATTTGCAAGGTTTATATTTATCACATAGACCTTTTTATTTGAGAAATAGTGTTGGATTTTGTTTTTTACGATGATTGAGAAAAAAATGCGCAATAAAAAATAGAATTATTTTGATTAGAAGTTAGGAGCATAATTTTTTTGTAGGGAAATTTCATAATGTATTTATTGTGTGTTAGTATTTTAATGTAATTTGCAAAATTTACTTCATTGATATCTTCATTGATTATGATTGTATATCAAAATAATTTCTATGAGTTATTGAGTAGATCTTTTTTTTTTTATAGATGGTTAGTTATTATTCATGTCGGTAACAGATAAAACTATTCTATTTTTATTCCAGTGACTCCAATCATACAAGGTTTGAAGATTTCAATAAAAAAAAAGGTATTTTAATAATAAAAGTATGCTTTAAATTATTTTTAAACCTTTAATAATTTGAAGTAATTCCAGAAGTTTTTGATATTTTAAAATAATTTCCGATATTTGGTCATATTTGGTCAAAAAACATCGTTAAGTAAAACACGTCTTTCCTGAAATATGTCTCCAATGCGTCACTGACGGAAACAATTAATCTATTTCAAATAATTAATCTACTGAAGAGCTATCTGTTTTAAATTGTGAATCTCTCCTTCTCATAAAATATGAACTTTATGCTACATTTTATTTTTAAGCAATTGTATGTAAACATATTATTTTCAAATAGTTTTATGGGCTTTAACCATTTGTTGTTTTTGTGATAATTTTAGTATTCAAAATTTTAATATCAGAAATATAATGCAAAATTTAATTCTGATTTCTGTCCCAGTTACGATTTGCATTGCTAACAAGTAGGAAGGTTAAACTGATGGTTTCTATTGTAGTCATTGTCATTCAGAAACATGAAGATTTTATGGATATTGTGACAACATGCTAAGTTGATTAGTGAGATTATTTCGGGATTTGTTTCATTACAAAACGCATATGGGGGACAGTTACCCCAAAAGGCTCTCCAAAAAGGCAATGCTCCGCCTCCCTCTTCATCAGTTTGTGGGCTATTTGGCATACATAAGTGGAACATGAGTCCCTCTTATTGGTTGACATATTCTTTTGGATCTATTTAGCCCCTGGGGACTCCATCTCCGATAGGACAGGGTAAATACAGTTGAAACAATGAAAATTGCCCAGAATATATTATATATATAAAAGTAACTTACAATCAAAAAACAAATAAAAAAGTAAAATATATAAAAATTAAATTAAAATTTCGCGCGGACGTTTTAAATCATAATTGGGAAAGTAAGAGTAAATCTCCTGGATTGCAGTATTTTCAGGATTCATAAGCGTGCCAAAAATTTAATAGAGATGTGTTTAAAAATATCTTTTAAAGAAGGAATGTTAATATAACTTTATAGATATCAGAATTGTACAGGAACCATTTAGCAGAGGCAATTTGACAGATAGTGACACTTTGTAAAGTTTCAAGTGTTTATAAAATAGATTCATCAACATAGGACCAGACTGAGCAAGTGTACGTAAGAATAGGACGAATCATAGCAATATAAAGAAGAATTTTGTTCTTCCTGGTCGTGGTAGAATTTCTATTCATATGTGGTTACAGTTTTCTGAAGGCAATATGAAATTTAGTTTTGGTGTACAGAAAATGCTGATCCAGAATAACTCCTAAATAATTAGTCCGACTATTTCAAAGGATAATATTATTGCTGATCATAATCACAGGTTTTTTACGTTTAATACCAATAGAGAAGAAAACTGCTTCAGTTTTATCTACATTTAAATATTTTTTCGTTTATTGAGAACTTTAAGATGATTAGTAAGGCTGAAGGCTAAGAATTTAGCATTTTTTTAATTTTTGCAAAGGATTGCAGCAAGAATTTAGATAACAGTTAAAAATTTAGGATTAGTTGGGATATCAGCATTAACAAAAGAGAAAAGAAGATATTAAAATTTACTACCTTATGGAGTACCAGCAATAATATTTTTAGTAGAAGAGAGAGTTTTGTTTATATCATAGTATGTTCTCAAAAATAAATGAATAAAATTTTTAATTTTAAATTATTTTTGTTCAAATCACCAAATGACGTTAATTGAGAAGTATGGATGAAATTGCAATTAAACAATACGAATAGCTAATTTCAATGGAAAAAAAAAAGGTTAAGACCGAACAAAGGTTAAACCTTTTTAAAGTACAAAATTTTAGACATAAATCTACGGCTTTTTAATATATTATATATACTATGTTATTCCTTGACAATTTACTAATTTGTTCGGTTTTCCTTTCTATAGGAAGTAGTCAGGAAAGTAAAATAGTTCGAAATATTAATATTTCCTTGATAAGACAAATATTAAATCACCATTTGCTGAATCTGAGTTTCAAAAAAAGCATTTATTAATAGGGTTCCAAACTGTACATCAAGCAATTTTGAGGATGAAAACAAGGTTCTAAAAGAGAAAACAAAAAAGCACGATAACATGACCGACATTAATAATTCATGAGAGCTTCAGTTTAAAATGTCCTTGTTCGGCGAAATGGAGCAAAAGTGCTTCATTTGCATAACGTTCAATTGTGCTTGAAGTAAATGCAGCTTTATTTCTCACCAAACAAACATGAAAGAAGAGAGAAATTTATTTAGACTTTTGATCATTCTTTTAATAATGCTATCACAGAGATACAGCTTCATTAAAAGAACAAAAGAAAAAAAAAGTTGGAAGTGTTCTTTTTCTTTATTCAAATTTTTGAGTTCGGATTTCACGATTCCGTCGTAACTCATCTAGAAGTTGGCAGCGCGAGTGTTTTTTTGTTAATTTATAATTGCATATCTCAAATAGTGCTGACAAGGATAAAAAAAATAAAAGATGTTTGTTTTCATGCTTAGTAAGCAAAGTGTTTCCACCCTGCAGCGAAGGATAGGAATTTATTACAAAAAAACATTTAGAGCAGTGTGTAAAGTTAGATTTTTTTTCTTCATCGCAAAACCGTTTTAGTTATGACCACAGGATTTGTCTTGACAGCATTTATATTTCGTATTTATTGCAGTAAAAAATTATTATTATATTGTTTACAAATATTTAACATATCATTCAATAAGTCTCTGATCTGATATATATATATATATATGGTAATATTTTGAAAGACCCATATGATTTCTGGATAGTAGCATCCTTCAAACGATACATGTTAAAATTTCATGACTTTCTGATAATTAGATTACAGGTCACAGTGGTTTTAGTGACCTCAGTTTTGTAATTTTCAAAAAAAAATGGATAAAAAAGGATTTCGTGTGTTGATTAAACTATTTTTGATGGGAAAATATACTGTTGAAGCCAAACAGTAGCTTGATAAGCGTTATGGAGACTCTGCACCAGAGAAATCAACTATGATTGACTGGCATGTTGAATTTAAAGGCGATCGTACAAACACTGAAATCGCCCAAAAATTGGAAGTTGTTCCAGAAAGCAGAAAAAAAAATCCACAAAATAGTTTTGAAAGAAACATTTAAAACATTAAAGATATCAGAAGGTATGGTGCTTACAATTTTACACGAAATTTTGAGCATACTTAAGTTGTCTTGAGCATTGAACATGCTTAAGTTGTTCGAAGTGGGTGCATTTGCTCACACAGGACTGAAAACAACAACATGTCGACAATTTAGAGCGCTGTTTGCAGCTGTTCAAACGAGATAAAAAGGATTTCTTGCGTCAGTATGTGGCTTGGATCCACTACTACACACCTGAATCAAAATGATCTTCAGCTGAGCGAACAGCAGCCTGTGAAAGTCGTCCAAAAACTCAAGAATCAGCAGGCAAGGTTATAGCATCCGTATTTTTGGGCCGATGTTCCCTTAAACGGATGAATTAAAGATTGCAAGTATGGTTGAAATTAAAGACTGACTCAGACGTTTTATTAAAAAAATTAAAAAAATGTATAAGAAAATAAAATATAAAAAAATATTAAGAATCAAATGTATTATACGTCTTCTAAAATGGATTTCTTTTGAATAAAAGGTGCATGGAAGATCTCTGGAAGAAAAATTGACTTTTGAAAACTTAACTATATATTTTGTTCTTTGAACTTTTTTTTTTTTAGGTTAAACCGATAAACTAAATTGACAAAAAAGAATGAATAAAGTTCCATCAAGATTGGCGAGTTGTGAAACATTATGCATCGCTTCAAACCCTCCAAAAACCGATACGATCGTTTTCTGAACTTTCTGGGGAGACTACCAATGCTCGTTTTATTTATTATTCAAGCGGACGTTGCTTGCCCTGAAACTTTTCTTGGGGAGAAGTGAATTTCGAAGCTTTTAAGGTGCATTTTCTGCCACCCCCTTTGGCGCAGTAATGCAATTTGTCGCCAAGGCGCCACCGGAAACTCTGGCCGAAATAAATATTTTACTTTGTTTTCGGTAAGGGAGTTTGCATATTGAAACACTACACTTTTCGAATGCGCTCTTAGTGTCACGCTAAAGAGTTGGGGAAGAAACTTACCAAAAAAAAAAAATCGACTTTTCCTGGGTATTTCAATCATGTTTGTGGCTCGATATGTGGAAAAAATATTGGATATCGGGTGGGACAAACATTTTAAGGAATATGAAATATATGGTGTTGTTTATTTAAAGTTTTTATACGAATATGCTTTCTTAGAAATGGAAGGCGTGTTCCAAAAAATACATTCTTAGAAGTGAATATGAAAGTGTTCCATTGCAAAGGGTTAGATGTTTCTCTTAAAAAATAAATATTTTGTCTGGAACAGAAATATTCTGTGTATTCTAAAACAGTTGAAAAAAATGTTTCTGAATGCATGGAAAGTAATTACATATACAATATATTACATTTACAATATTCCTCATTTTTATAAAGCTCTTCTATCAATTAGTCTAACTTATTAAATCGATATGATAATATATCTCAAATATTACTGATTTTTCTTTGTCAGAAAGTATATATGAAAGTTAAATATTTAAATTTTGTTACTTTAAAGTAAGAATTCATTTTTCTTATATGAATTAAATAAGCTGTTTATATAAATAAAGAACTATTTGAAGTTAATGCTCTTTCATGTTTTGAAGTAATTAAATATTCGTTCGAAATTTTTTTGAACAAATTTTAGGGTATGCTATTTTATGTCATATTTCAAGAGTGATGGTTGTTGCTGTTCCTTATCTTACTTGGTCGACAGTAACATTTAGAACAAGTTCATGAACCCAAACAATGTTCCAACAACCCCCCAACAAGTCCATGTTCTCAAACAATGGAAAATTGCTCCAGGACAATCAAAATTCTTAAATCAACGAGACATGATAAAAGGAAAATGAAGTAATTACCATAAAAATTATCCAAGAAAAACATCCTATGGAACAATTGTTGAACTGTAATCTGATGTTAGATCTTAATATACTTTTTAGCATGTTTAATACACGCAGACAGATAATGTTATCTAGACAAACAAAATCACGCGCAAAATCATTGAGTTTTTATCCTATGTAGCATGGAATAATTTTCAGGGTAACCACTTCCCCTTCATCCTTAATCTTGGAAAACACTTCTATCCAGATACAGAAGGATATCCGATGTTCCCTTCTTAGCACTTGGTGAAACACTATTTCTCCACTGAACAAGATATAATAATAGATGGATTAAATATTACAAGCATGATTGAAAGGAAAGTTTGACTCATACGTTTTATAAGGGTTGAAAAAATTCAAAAATGTAAGTGACTAAAATATTAAAAAATTTTCACAAATCAAATATTTGTCTTTTCTACAATACATTTCTTAAAAAAAAAAATTTTAAAGGCGGATGGAAGATCTCTGGAAGAAAAATTGACTTATTGAAATCTTAACAATATATTTTATTCTTCGGACTTTTTTTTTTAGGTTAAACCGATAAACTAAATTGATAAAGTTCCATCAAGATTGGCGAGTTATCAAACATTATGAATCGCTTCAAAGTCCTCCAAAAACCGATACGATCGTTTTCTGAACTTTCTGAGAAGACATCCAGTGCTCGTTTTATTTATTATTCAGGCGGACGTTGCTTGCCCTAAAACCTTTCTTGAGGAGAAGTGAATTTCGAAGCTTTTAAGGTTCATTTTCTGCCACCCCTTTGGCGCTGTAATGCAATTTGTCGCCAAGGCGCCCCCGGAACCTCTGGCCGAAATAAATATTTTACTTTGTTTTCGGTAAGGGAGTTTGCATATTGAAACACTACACTTTTCGAATGCGTTTTTAGTGGCACGCTAAAGAGTTGGGAAGAACCTTCGCAAAAAAATATCGACTTTTCCTGGGTATTTCAATCATGTTTGTGACTCGATATGTGGAAAAAATATATTGGATATCGGCTTGGACAAACATTTTAGGAAATATGAAATATATGGTGTTGTTTATTTAAAGTTTTTATACAAATATTTTATCTAAGAAATGGAAAGCATGTTCAAAAAATTCATTCATAGAAGTGAGTACGAAAGTTTTCAAATGCAAAGGAATATATCAGTTTGGTTAGATGTTTATCTTAAAAAATAAATATTTCTCTGGAACAGAAATACTCTGTGTATTCTAACACAGTTGGAAAAAAAATGTTTCTAAATACATAGAAAGCAATTACATATACAATACATTACATTTACAATATTCAGTACTTTTATAATGCTTCTCTATTCAATTAGTGTAACTTAAGAATGGAGAAATATCTCAAATATTATGAAAGTTATATTATAGATACAGTTATTATAAGATCAAATATATGAAAATTATATGAAAGTTAAATAGTTACAATTTGTTACTTTAAAAATAGGAATTCATTTTTTTCTTATATAAATTCAATAAGCAATTGATGTAAATGAAGAACATGCATATTTTGAAGTAATTAAATTTTTGTTCAATATTTTTGAACAGATGTTACTTTATGTTGTTTTATTTAATATTTCAATAGCGATGGTTGTTGTTGTTTCTTATCTCAATCGGGCTACAGCAATATCTAGACCAAGTCAATGAATCCTTGCGTTCTCAAACAATGAAAATCCTCTCTAGGGACAAATAAAATTATTAAACCGACGAGACATGAAACAGGGTACAAAATGCAGCTTCTTTTTGTGCTTGACCTTGCAGCACAAAAACATGGAGAACCAAAAGGAGAAATCTGACTTAATCCCTCCCGGTTATACCACGGGCATTGGGCACCCATATTAGTCGCCTTTTACAACATGCATGGTCTACAGTGAGGCTATTCTAATCCGGACCCACAATGGACGTCAATAATATTGGTAAGTCTGTTAATGTTTTTATCTTACTAATTCGATTTATTCTTCGATTTTTAACCACGATAATTACTTTTTTTTTTTATTTGTATCTTTTGTAAAAACGTGATTAGCAACTTAAAAGTTTTGAGTTGAATAAAGAAGATGAAGCAAAAAATAAAGGCTGTTTTTCCCCACTGCAGTTTGGAATTAGTTTTTGAATTCGTTTTGCTAGTTAATTTAAGTAAGCTTGATATTATCGATGCATTAGATGAAATAAAAATTTTAAAAAAAAGTTATCTTATAGAATAGTTAGTATAGTTTTTAATGAAGTTAAAAACTTCATAGAATGCTTTCGTTATTTTTTTTTTTTTGTTATTTCGCTGAATTAACACGACATAAAATTCAATAATAAAGATTTGTAAATTGAATTAAAAGTTTTTGGAAAAATTTTATTTCAGAACCCCGTTTTCACGAACTATAAAATTGGCTCCAATCATGAATTTTTTTCAATGAACTCCATTCAAAACAAATCAATTACAATTATGATAGAAAATGTAAAGTCGTATAGAAAGCAAAAAAATGGATAAAAAGAGAAAATTAATTTCGTTTTCAAAATTTAAAAAGAAAAGATTTGCATTTTTTCACTGCTTTCCGACCATGAAATTTGGTTTGATTTGCCGCTCTACAGTCATCCTCTGCACATTTTAGGCTAAACAGACCGGGAACTACAATTTAACGTGGATTCTGAACCACTCACAAACATCCATGCCACCGCCAGGATTCAAACCTAGAGCCTGGAATTCCAAAGACTAGAGCGCTAGCCACTTGGCCACCCGACCAAGAGGAGAATTAAATCGTAAAGCATGTATTAAAAAGCATAAAACGTACATGAAATTATATTTTTCAGAATTTTTATACCAGCACTTCGGTACTAGGGCCGGGCCGGATAAGTGATTTTCCGAATGATCTAATGTAATTAGGGTTCTTTGGTTCTTAAAGGGTGCGCCAAGTCACACTGGGTGCTGCCTAGAAATTTTCTTGATGGGCCATGTGGTATTTCAGAGAAAATATATCCAGATATAAAATACTCTTACTCTCAATTATAGCACTTATTCAGTTATATCAATTACTCAATATTACTTACAGTTACTCTTTTTTTCAAATTCAAAGATAATTTTTATTACAACCAATTAACTTTTTGGTTACTTTGTTTCCTTCTATCTTCACATAAAATGTCGCCAAACAGTGATAATGGTTTAAAAATGTTTCTGAGAAATTAAAATTAATTTTTATGTTTGGTTACTGAGAACGTTAGTGTTTAAACATGTATAAAATGAAATGTTAAAAACATGTATAAATATTAAAAAAAGCATATTTCAGCCTATGAGACTCTCTGTATGTAGTAGCCTGTGGTGTATATATAGTTTTGATTCATTGATAGTAGATGTGGTATACTTGTTATGTATATTACTTACATTACCATATTATTAGACCCACCCATACCAATAATTGTGTTAAAATACTTTATTTGTAATAAAAGACAACAATAAATACATCTTTTCATTAAATTTAGATGTAGCACTGTCAGTGATTGTGCTGACAACACTTGCACAAGTATGGCTTTAAGAACTGGCGACATTGAATTAAGAAATTGGCAGCGAGTTACAGCTGCAAAGAAAGTGCAACATAAATAACATGTTTTTTGCTGCTCGAGTTTCCTGAACTTAAATTAAGATACGATCTTTTTATTTTATTATTTATTGTAGATAACATCATGATTTATATCAATTGATTATTTTATATTAAATGATATTTTAAATGAAAAATTTATAAACATGCTGTTGTTTTTCAGAGTGAGAAAGGTTTCAGTATTGGTACCAAGAAAATTGGCGAAATATCTGTTTTGCTTTTCACCAATAAGTTGTCTCAGTATGAAAGAATTAGTATAGTAGGGATATCAAAATGTTCAGCAAAAAGTACATGAAAAAGAAAATGGAATATGGAGACCATTTACAAAGCAAACGTGGAAGAAATTGCGGGAGAAAAGCATAACAACCCCACGAACAAACAGAAAAAGCAGCCGAAAAATCGAAAAATGGCATAGCCCATGTTAAACAAACATATCAATGACAAATGTATTCAAGTTTCACAGCGCACTTTGAAGCGACGACTTGCAGAGTTTGGTTTGATGGCAAAAAAAACTATATCATAAGCCGAAGTTTACACAGGCTATGATTAAAAAACGATTGGAGTGGGCACGAATGTAGGAATACTTTTCAGGAAAAAAGACCTAAAAAATAGCATGTATGAATTATTATTCTTTATCAGTGTCAAGAAAATTTATGTACGGAAGTCAAAAAAAGATATTTTTTTGTTTTTCCGCAGGTTTGTTTTTCAGACGAGTCAGTTTTTGAGTAATGACTGATGAGTCAAAGCTTGTAAGAAAAGGGACATCCTGAATGTATTACTCTGAGGTTAAACATATCACATCTATCATGGTGAGGTCTATGACAAACATTAGAGGTACTGGTCGTCTTCAATTGTTGCAAGGTACTGTTAAACAAGACATACACCAGTACAGAAGAACTGATTTTTATGCACGAAGAGCTGCTTACCATAAAGCAAAATCAGTCAGCAAGTTTTAGGTAATAAAAATATCCATGTGTTGGGCTGGCCTGGTAACACAATAGAAAATGCATGGGAGATCATGAAACACGAGATCAGTAAAGCGACAATAACAAATCAAGAGCTCACAGAGAAGCTGACTGACGTCTGGCATCGTAACTCACACTTACACCAATGTATATTGAAATGGTTGGAAGTGCATATTATTAATTTTCAGACAAATCTTCTTCAATGGTGTGGCAATTCCATGTTAGGCCAATACCGTGTTGTTTTCTTTTTACGGGTAGGGTTGTCAACCCTATGCCTAACATTTTACAGTCATATGAGACAGGGACGTACAGTTTAAAATGGATTTTGAATCGCTACAAACATCCATGGCACCGAAAGGAACCGAATTCAAAACCTATGATAACTCTAGTCATTCGGCCATCAGGTCCCATTTCAGATAAATGCACCCAAATAAATGCACTTGCTAATGAAGAATCATATTCTGCAAGTTAAATAAAATTATGTATAAGTAAGAAAGCAAATTGTGACTCGCAAATATAAAGGAGGTTTTTTTTTTTTTTAAATTTTGCTTTCACTTGGATCGGAAAAAGAAGATCACTCTTTACCGTTACTTTTACTTTGTGGGTGTAAAATTCCAAATGAATCCTTACTTTCTAGTATATTTACGTAAACATTTTATACACTAATTTACAAGATATATCTGTAAGATTTATAAAAAAGATTGTCTGATTAGGAAACATAAGCCCGAAATTCTTGTAAATAGTATAATGATTGATTCTTATAAATGATAAATCGCTTCTTTTCAAATCTCAGAACTTAAAACCAAAAATATGAAAATTTATATTTTAGCTTAAGTGTTAAGAGCTCTTAAGGATCTCGTCTCCCAAGGATTTCTCTTGACAAATGGTAGTTAAGATGGAAATCGTGTGTTAGCATTTCTACAGATGTAGTTCCTTTCATGGTAGGCTGCGTTAAGGGCATCACAATTTTGTAAAAAAATAAATAAAATAGAATATTATCGTATTTCATTGTTTTAATGGGGGATTTTGAGGTTTAAAAAATTAGAAGAAAAATTAAGAGGAGTTCTACAACATGTAGTAGTTCAGATGGAAAACTTGATTAAAACAAGACCTGTCAAATCTCAATTTTCGATAAAATACCTTGTACTGATATTGATTAACAACACAGAATTCTGCATTTATAAAATGAAGTGAGGTGTCTGTCAATTGGGAAATAATTTTGCCCGTGCACACGAGCTAAGGCAAGAATTTCTTGCACTTTTTGGATTGTCAGGCTAGAGTATTTGGTCAATGTTTTGTATACTAATATGCAAAGGAAAGAAGAAAATATTCTGGCATCCACTCACAAAATGAAAGCATACCACAGAAAACTACAGATTTGGAAAAGAAAAGTTATTTTAGTACTTTGGAAATGTTTCCATTGGTAAATAATACTTCCATTGATGAAATATTTTCAATAATAGTAGAACACTTAAGAGAAGGTTAGAAGACAAATTGATTTCTTATTTTCAAGTATTGAAAAAATACTTAGCATTGAATAACATGATTTGATTAGAAACTCATTCATGGAACCTTCAAGTATTTTAGTTTTCTTCTAAAAAGGGAACTAGTAGTTATATCTTCTGACCGTGAATTGATAATTAAACATAAGGAATTGTGGTTAAAAATCTTTTGGATTTCTGTAAAAGAAGAATAAGGGTCAAACATTAAAGTGTTTATTCTAAATTTACAACAATAATATGTTATTTATAGTTCTGAATTTGTTATTCGTTTTTGAATTCCGTGCACTTTCGTCAAGGCCATTTACTACTAGAATGACGGATATTTAGCAAATTCTACTTTACCCATGTTGCACCATGGATACATTTTACGCACAGTTTTCACAATAGCCATCAAGTCTCATCATAATAAAAGCAGTGATCACAACGAACACCACAAGCGTATTCAAATCTGTATCCTCCTACATACTAGCTGCATTTGTCACCAGTCGGCCAATTTGAATAATAAATTAAATTTCTTTTTCTTTTTTTTTAAGCAAGTCAGAAAAAAAGCAGCATATGGCATTCCTGATAACAAGTTAAAAATTAAAAAAGGAAAACATCACAATAAATTTTACAGTTAAAGAAAATAGATTTATTATTCATTTCTACATGAGATTAAAATACATACTTTCATGCATCCATTTAAAATTTTTTCTACTCCTACATTATATAAAGTGACTTCAAATTCTGATTCTCAGTTCTGCTAAAATAACTAGTTTTATATCAGTAACGTAAACATAGTTTGTTAAATTAGCTATAGTACATCCAGCTAAATTATTAATATCAATGTCTCCCAGACTTATATGCAATATTTAATACTTCCATATAATGCGCGATATGAGCCTAAATTTCCCGAATACGATACACACATTATTCTTAATGTTCAGCTACTCAATTATTGAATAGCGGAGACAATTAACTTCTACTAGATGTTGGATTTCACTAGGTCATAGGTAGCTGCGAAAGGGAAATACATCACATGATCCTTATTTAAATAATCCTTAAGTGACATGCTGCTATTAGGCGACTTGCTTAAGATTTCATGCTATCGGTGAGAGGAAATTATAGACGTTAAATTGAGGACACTGACCAAATTTAACTAATAATTAAAGCTCACTATGATATAGTCACTTAATCATGATTAATTAGTGATATAGTTAAAATTTTGAAATCTTTTTACAAAATGTAAGGAAATTTTTGAAATCTGTAGAAATTTCTTCATGCAATATATATGTATATATGGTCATATATTAATATTACTTTAAATGAACTTTTTTTTTATTTATTTATTAAAATATGCTAATATATATATTTTGGAAATATATTAGAATCGAGTTTGACTTTCCAAGCCAGATAAGAAATTGTAATATATTGGTAAAATAGGATGTTTAAAATTTAGTTTAATTTAATTTAGTTATATTTGATCAGTTTACTTCAATATTTTATATGATTTATTTCATTATATAAAGGTTTTTTATGTAGTAAACTTAATTATCTAAACATTCACTAATGACATTTCGAATTGTAGCAGATTCTGCATTATCTAGAATGCATCAAGACGAGAGACAGCGAACTAAGCTACCCTACTTGAAAGAAAAGGGAATGAATAAATTTCTAGAATTATCAAAGAAGATTGCGTCATGTTTTCGTGTGGGGTTGAATAAAATCTGGAAAACTCCCACTTGACAGTCGAATTTCTTACATCAAACACGACACAGAAATAGTCCATCGCCACCGAGTCTACTTGTTTTACAAAGTATTCAGTGAGTGCATCGCGTTTTAAATTGAATATGCATCAATTTAAATGGGGTTTAAGTTCTATACTTCTGCTTCAGGGTATGACAATAGTAATTTAAAAAGATAGCCGCTAATACAGCTATTTTTAAATTAGTAGAGCATTACAAATTTTTGCATATTTGTTCTAGATTTAAAGACCACGGTAAAAGCATTTAAATTATTTTTTTTTCCTTTTATTTAATTTATTTTCATTTTTTTTATCTAAGGCAGCAATTTTTATCCATTTTTTCATATTTTCTTCGGATTCATTCCATTTACGATACATGAATTTCAATTGTCACGCACGCACAAATATTAATACTATTTCTTGCTTTATTTCCAAAAGCAAATTTCTCATATCTTGAACATTGAATAATTTTTTATTAAAGATCTCTAATTAAACACCATAATTGGATTCTTCTTAACTGCCGGCAAAAATAAATTTTTTCTAAATCTTCTAGTGAACTTAGTTTGACTACTTGCAGTTTTTTTTTTTTTATACTAATTAATTTTTATTCGGATGCTTAAATTTGCAAACCATGCAAAATTTCATGATAAAGATTTATCAGTTACTTTTTTATTTGATCTCATCATGCATATTAAAAGTTACAACATAAGTAACCTCTCACAGAGATCAATAAAATTTATAAAAAATAAATAGAATTGAAGTGTACTTTTTTCCCTTCTAAAATTGCCATGTTCTTTAGCGAATTCCTTTTCTTGTAACAAAAGTTTGGTCATCCAGAAAACCTTGTTCTTGTTTTTGTTCTTGTTCTAGAAGGTCCCCAATAATATAATTAAGGGATCACTAAACCGAAGTCAAAACATTTAAATAAATAGATTCACATTTTCTGTGGTCGGATGAGTATTGTTCAGTATTAATAATAAAAAATAAAACATTCTACGACTAAGACACACAAAAAACTTCTCATAAAAATTTTTTTAAAATATCATAAAACAAAACGGTAAATATCTTTTTTCTTGATTTTTATATTTAATAAATAAGATACATGAAGGAATACTACTAATATTGAGTAATTTAATAGGAAAAAAAAACCTCGTAGCTTTTTTGTTTGAATGGTTCTCCATTTCGCGCTTAATGTGAATGTGCATTCATTTCATTTCAAAGTGTCATTTTCTACATGAAGCTTCGTTCATAACAAGGAATTATGGTGTTTAATGGGATTGGTGGTGAAGAGTTTTCAATCCTTGGCGCTTTTGCTCACTATTTTTTACTGGCTCCCCTATGACAGAAAATAATAAAAGTCTGTACAGTTTAGAGAGGATTCATAAAAGTTAAATGGTAAATCAATGTATCTGAAATAACAGATATTATTCAATGTCGTCCTTCATTGTTTGGTATTGAAGGTTCGTTTGAAAGTAATATAAAAAACCTTCGTGTCGAAGGAAAGAGAAAATTACTCTGAAAATTGAAGCGATGTTTTGATGCTTACAAAAACTATTTTAACTTGAATTTTAAAATAATTATCAAATTATTTATATATATTTTTTCAAAATTAACAAAAAATAAGCTAAGATGAATGGAATTTGAAGACGAAAATATTCGTATACGCAAATATTTATGGTTATAATATACATGTACTTTTGGACACATTCCATAAATATGGTTAAATCTAAATTCAACTTGAAATTTGCATTTAAAATAAGCATTTAAAATAAGAAAGAAACTGAGAGACTTCCAAAAAAGAAACGAATTTTATAACTTCATGATAAAGGTAAAATAATTAAGTCTATTTTAATTTCGATTGGTGGATTTTGTTCCACTCATAGAGTATTAATATAATAGGGCGTTCATGAGAATTCCATTTTGGGGCAAACACATTCTCTTTACGTGACTTTTATAATCATCACAGTCCATTGTGAGGAGGGTCGTGATGGCTTGTCGCTGTTTTTACCTGCATTTCAGTGGAAAAATCATCTTTTATTGCACTGTGTCTGGTTTGTTTCGAGAAATTTGTGAATGGAAGTCCTCATATTCTTCACAAGTACGTAGGTGTTTTATCTAATTGCTGCATTGAATGGATATAAAACATTTTAAAAGCAATTTTATTGAGCATAAGCAATTTGTATCTGATGAATATCGAAGTCATTATTGTAATGAAATATGTTACATAGATAATTTTTGTTTTAATGAATAGCTGAAGTGCTCATCTATTTATTTGAGCTCCTTTAGAATTAGTTTTAGGCGTGTATTTTATGATTTCACAGTTCAGCATATGCCACGGTAGCTGGCGATATTTGCCAACCCTCTTTACTGTCCCATTACCCCTCTATGCTGTTTGTACGAAGGAATAAGATAAGGTTTACTATCATGCAACGATTTGCAAAAGAAATATTTCAATTTTTTAGCTGTTAATAAATGTAAATTCATTTTTTTAATATTTAGCATTGGTATCCAATTAACAATTTTTTGTTTTAAATTTTTTTCTCAAAATGATTTTTAAAAAATAAATTCATTTATATGAACTTTTTGTAATGTTTTATTCTATTTCATGATTTTGCGTTCATTTACAATAGGAATATGCACTCTGTTATTACTACTACTCTAGGTTCCTAATAATGATCATATTTATAACGAAAGGATATTTATCTATTTTTCTTTAGTAAGCTCGTGGTTAAAAATGTATGACTTGAAGAATATCAGTCATTTATCGAAATTTTCAGGATCGCTTCGTAACATGTTTACGTTTTCTTATTGGAAGCGCGCAGGAAAAAGAAGCCAAGGGGCGAGGCAGTGCCAACTCAAGTAAAAGTGGACTGGATATCTTTGCTTTCGACTTGCGTTCCTTTACAAAAGGAAGAACCGCTCTATTATTACTACTACTCTATGTTTCTAATAATGATCATATTTATAAGCAAAAGGACATTTCTTGTAACAACTTAACTTTAGTAAGCACATGGTTAAAAATGCATAAGTTGAGAAGAAGAATTTCAGGTTCTCTTTGTAACATATTTATGTTTTCTAAATGAAGGCGCGCAGGGAAAAGAAGCCAAGGGACTATGCAGTACCAACTCTAGGACGATAGATCTTTGCCCCAACGTTGATTCTTTTTACAATAGAGAGACTTCTCTACAATAGGGAGACGGAGACATTAATTAACCAAGCCTGCAGCAATCGACCCATCGTTTCTCAGTTCTTGTGATTAACTATTTATTGCTCATCAACTGAAGAACATATTCTAGGATAAGATTAGGTGACTCCTAAAATGACAGTTCAGCTTCAGAGTGTTGAAGTTCAGGTGTTAATGAGTTTGCTACAAAGTGCATTCAGAGGTACCTGCTTTCTAGGAGACAATATTTCGTGGCCGAGGGAAATCGTGACAGTTATTCAACATTTATTTTTATCTGATGGCACGAGAAAAGGTATGGATAAAACCAAACACAGAAATGCATTCAAATAATAGTCTTCTAAAAGTATGGTGTAGATTCTATACTAGTTTTGGGTTATATAAGTACCACTGCTGTAGATAATTTGGTCACTAATCACAAGATCCTGAATCATATATGCATTGATATGTTTTAGAATATTGGAGGATCAAAGGTTGCGGAACTGGACTAATTGTGATTACATTTTTATATACGATAATGATTCTAAACAAACAGTAATAAACTCTAGAATTTGTTTTATATCATTTCTTCCATATCTTCCACAGTCACCGGATATCAGCACCATTAAACATTTGAGGATATTTTAGATAATAATAAAAAAATAAGATACTTTCTAGAAAAATTCTAAGAACTGCTCTTCAAGAAGAATGAAATTCTATTTTGAATTCAAGAACTTCAAAACTGATTTAATCCATGTCACGAAAATTGAAGCTATTTAAAAACCATAACATTCGCAGCTGGGTTGCCAATGGGAGCTCTCTGGATTTTAGTATCATTGGCTTTAGCTTCAATCTTAGTAGTGGGTTGGATGTTTGATAATGGTTTGGCTTTCATATTAAACTGTAGGTGCCTGCCTATTGAGCCTGAAGTATGCAAAAAAAAAAAAAAGAATTATAGTAGAGCAACAAACTAAACCCTCAACAAATATCCAATGAAGTGTTTGTAACAAAAATTGTAAATTATTTTTATATTATGAATATTTTTTTACACTGTAAGATAAATGATAAATTCACTTTTTGTTCTAAATATGGAAAATTTTTATTTATTTTAAAAATATTTAAAATATAAATGATCGAATGTATATTGGTTTTATTTAAGAATTTACTTCAAGGATTCAAATTTATTTTTAAATACAACTAAAGATGTATAAATAACTTTCTACACTCACATTTTAAAGATCTGCAAAATATTTAACATTATAAATTCATTTTAGACAAGAGAAATCATGTTAGTATAATGAGTGCCAAGAAAGACGGCATATAACAAAAAATTATTTAATATCCATTCGAGATAAAAAATTTTAACAGTTGTTTAGGATCATTCTCACTAAAGATATAATTGAATCTAAAGTGAAATTTCGAATTTTTCCAATTTAATTTAATTTCTTGATATTCAAACATCGAGGAGTTAACTATTTCAGAATGCACATTATTTTGTATTTATCTTCCTTAGACAATTCGGATAAGAATAATCTGCTTTAAAGTCTCCCCTAATTTAAACAGTAGAGAGAACTAAATGTCTACACACGTTGTGTACTTAGATACAGAACTAGGTTTCAACAACTAGGAAACTGTTGTACATTTAACATGTTAGATAACAAGCAATAGTATTTAAAATTAATGAAACATCTTTAAACACTGACTTTTGACTTGATGTGCAAACTTAAGATCGGAATTAGAAGTCTTTTTTAAGGTTTAACTGAATACTAAATCATTTAAGTTTTCGTGCTGGAATAGCTGTGTAATTTAGAAACACAGCATTCTACAGTAGGAATAGATACGATGAAGGTTAAAATTCTCAAGATAAAGATTCTCAAGATTCTTCTGTTGATAAAAATTATACCATGCGGGTTTTTTTTTCATTAGATTAATTCATTAAGAAACAGATAAAAAAAAAGACATTTATACTTTCCTGTTGAAATAATTAGATGAAAATAAATTCTAGATAACATCAATAGGTGACATTTAAGGATTTTTATTTCTTTGACTGAAATTTTGTCCTCTTCCCATTCAGAAGAATTGATTAGTAAATATTAATTTTAATGCAGTAATATTTTCATGAAAATAAAAGAAAATTAATTTTTATTTTCATTTTTGAGAAAATGACCATTCATATTGTTTCTGTAGAACATTTTATAGCCACCAAATACACAATCTATCATTAGTGATGTTATTATAAGACGCAAAATTTATTTTGTTGTTTAAAATATCATTTTAAAATGTTTCAAAAGTTGTATATTTATAATTTTGTTTTTTACAAGTAAATTTGTAAATGTTATAGATTTATATTTGATTGGCATAAAATTGTTCATTAAACTTAACGCGGTGTTCCTGAACTACGAAGATCTTAATTAAAAATATGATAAACGATATAAAACCTAAATTTTCTTGTTTATGCGGGAAATAGGCATGGTAAATTGTACACCACAAGGCCTTTCAGTTTTTCAAGGAGATGCAAGTCTGAAATCTCAGATATAACTTATATTTGGTATCAGATGGGTACCAGAATATATGAGTGGTATTGAGTATTATACGAGTATACTTAGTATCAGATGGTACCAGATATAACTCAGTATGTTCCTTTCAAATTGTTTCACATTCCGAGATCAAAGTAGTTGGACTCTTAGTGATTCATCTTGAACGAGTCTAAGAACATCTTGTATGATCATATAATGCATCCTATCTAACACCCATTCATGAAATGAACTCAGATTTAAAAATTATGTCATTTATTAAAAACCAAATATTTAATGAAGCGTTAAACTTTCGGTGGTTAGCATGCAGGACTTCGTTTATAGAGATGATGGATAAGAGAGATAACTCTAATGTGAAAGAGAGATAATTCAAAAGATGTTGAAGAGAGATAACTCTAATATAGAGAAAATGGTTTCGAGCCACACGCAAATCGAATCCAAAATTAGCTGTTTTATGCCTGGGATGGACACAATGATTCTGCACTTTTGAAAACCCCGATATCCCTATAAGAGGTAGCAAATTCTTCGATGCCTTGTGGGATGCCCATTACAAAATGTATTGACACTAAGGATGAACAGTTTTCAATTCAATTGATATTATTATTATGACTTGTCAACAACATTCTCATTGATTGTTGAAATTATAAAAATATGAATGTAAGGAAAAGTTTAATTGTCAAAGTGCAAAGCAAGAATATTCAGAATTGATTCCAAAATAATTTTTTCAGATTAACATAAATAAAAAATTATTTCCAATGTACGTTTAGAATAGTTTATTTTTTCATTATACGTATAATATTTAAGTAAATTATTATTGAACTAAAATAAGTTTAGGTTTAATTCCACACAGTATTAAATTTAACTAAATAAATTGTTAAATTTTTTAGCTTTTTCAATGGATTGTTTTATATATAAAAATAAGGAGTTAAGAGACTTAACTTGCTCTTGCTGTGAAAAAAAATAACCTCTTCAGAAAAAAAGTGCTTTGTATTGAAAATCAAAGTCTACTGGAGAGAACGGAAAAAAAAATTCAAGTAGTGATTTTAATTTTTTATTAATCCGATAAGCATTTTAAGAAAGCAACGATTTATACTCTTAAAACTATAACTGAATACATTACTCAAAGCTAAGTACTTCTCACAAACGCATTGCATATATATATATATATATTAGAGAGAGAAAAGGAAGCGCTATTTTTTTTCCTTTAGGATAATTCATTTTCTAGAGTGGAGAGACTTCAGTTACCAGACTTACGAATTAATCAATGATCATCAATCATTCTTTTTGTGTCGTACTTTCAGAATGCATCGTAATTAGCAACTGCTGTCGTTTTCTTAGACATGTAGCAATTGTTTAATGTAGATATAACATGAATCTCAAATATTTGTGTCCCTATTTTAGTAATTTTTCTTGCTTGTAAGTTTGTTTGCATACAAAAAGTAACGATCACGGAAAGAATGATGCGAGGGTCAATGAAATGAAAAAAGTTTTTAGAAGTAATTTATTGTGAAATTAGCAAACACGTGTGTATAATTTTAGTTCAATTCTCGCATACTGTGAGCACTTTTTGCAATAGTTATAAAAAAGACGAATTTTTCTGTAAAAATTCATTGCGTTCCCTGTTCGACCAGACATGCATCACACTAGTAGTAACTTCCAACCAACCTAATGCTGGGTTTGGTTTGTCGCTCTTACGGTAATCTTGTGCACACGAGACACGGTGCTAAACAGACCGGGACGTACAGTTTAAAAGCACCTAACGCTTTGCGATAAAGGCAGGGTTTTCCCTTTCGAATGAGGTCGTTTAGAAGGAACAGCTGCTTCCAATATACGGTTTGAATGGAAGAAAACACGGATAATTCCCTATAGGCAATTATCCTTTGCCCATTGAATCTGAAAGCAGTTTTTGCAAAGCATACCCCAGTGGATTGAAACTGCAAGCTTGTTACGTCCGTAACCACAGGACCAAGAACCGCGATGACAACATTCGAAAACAAAAATGTTCACATTTTTTCATTCAAAAACAAAAATAATAAAAGTTTACATATAAAGAAACCGATTACATAAATTTTATTATTGTTCAGTATGAAAATGCAAAGTGAGATTGCTCGAGAAATAAGACTTATTTTCACAAGTGTAATGTGTTGTAGTCAACACTTTTAAAAAGTAGATATGATGTCAATTTGGCATCAGACATCATTCACATCGGTGGGCCTCATCTACCATGAAAGCCCATTAATTGTTCCTGAAGAGATGGTATGGAGCCATGGATGGTATGGATTCGAAAGGGACTTTTAAGTATACTTATCAGGAATCATATTTAGATTTTTCTCGCATGTCGTATCGGACAAAATTCTAAAACGGCTCTATAGACGGCTGTATATGGGCTGTGTAGACTAATTCTCGATTTGATACGCTATTCAAATTGTCGCAATCGCTATTGATACTCCATGTGTCTGAAAATGGCGAATGTAATGGATGCTGTCAAGCGGATATACAACGGAGCTCTCTAGAACGTTTGCGCAGTCTTGTGGCCAATTGGCTAGTGCTGTAGCCTTTGGTACCATAGACTTCAGATTCGAATCCTGCCGCTGGCATCGGTGTTTGTGATTGGTTCGGAATTCATTTTGAACTGTTGGTGCCGATCTAATTAGCCCAAGCGTGCAAAATGTGACCCATAGAGCGACAAACCAATCTAGCACGTTACCATTCAGCTACTCGTAGAACTAGCAACACTAGCTCTAATCTAAAGCATGACCTATAGTTTCGAAATATTTGTAAAAAGTAATTTTAAGGCTTTCATTTGACTGACCTTCGCAAAATAACAACTTTTTAATTACAGCATCTTGTTTTGAGGTTAACTTATACATGCCCTTACACTCTTTGATGGGGTAAAATTATTATTTTTAATTTATTATTATTATTACACAAATACCATTTATAATCACTTTTAAGGATAAACCCCAAAATCATCCAGCAATTTATATTTAATATCTTTCTATGAAACAATATTTTTCATTCACCAAATTTTTAATTTAACTCACGTGCGATTTTCTAATGCATTAAGGTACAGTTAAGACATCCGCATATTTCATAGAACGTCCCACTGAATCCACCCATTGTACAGCGTAACCTTCGAGGAGAAGGAAATTACGCAGCGGAAAATTAACCGCAATTTCCTCCTCGTACCCTGAAGCACGTGAAGTAGTCCAATCCCATCTTAGTCGTGGGAAAGTGTCATCTCGACACGCGCATTATTCATTATTAGCCGCTTCTGTCCGAGTTGGGGGGTTGAATTTCTCATATATGTAAGCGTTTGGTGCTTACTTCTGACGGATGCACTAGGTAGAATGATATCAATCCTTGTTTAACCATGGAGTCAGAGATGTAACTGTGACTTAATATGCATGGCTTCTGGTTCTGTCAAATAGCATTGAGGTAAACTTGGTAGGTTGAAACTCTAATGAATGTTTTGAAATATCTTAGCTGTTGTTGGACACGATATTGAGTCAAAAATGATTTTGTTTAATATCCTAAATTAAAGATAAATATAGGAAATTCATTTATAAAATTCAGTTTATCACGCATACACTAGAGTTATTGACATTAATGAAATAGTTGGCATAAATGAAATATATCCCTTGTTCTACAATAGTTGTTGCTCTAGTGCAGCTGGCAATACAAAGACAATTAATATTTATGCCATACAGAAGAGTTGCACCGTTATTACGTTATTGCTACCCTGGGGACACGTGTAGCTTGAAGATAGGCTACGGACGCGAGTAACACTACCCTACAACGCTATAATTCTATTAGACCGGGTACTACGGTTTAAAAGTGGATTCGAACCACTACAAACATACAGCTGGCACCGAAGGGACAATAACGTAATGGATAACAAAGCAACAGAGCGCTAGCCACTCGCCCATCAGGCCCCTATTCAACAACAGAAATTATCATGAAAATGTGACTTATTTCTATAATAGAGAATCGTGAAACATATTTTGATCTAATGTACGAAATTTGTGCAGACAAAAAATAACTTACAAAGTACTTTCGGATACAAGATTTCATTTTTCCCCTTGAATATTCGATCTAATTAAGGATGGGAGTCACAAGATTATTACACTACTTCATGCTTTACAAGAGTCTTATAATCATTTGGCTTTTTAGTTGTATGATTATAATTTCTCGTTCATCGTCACAGTGTCTCTTTACTTTACACATAACATTTGGATAAACTGAAATAGAGCAGTTTATGCGAGCATAAATTTCAAAGCACTTAGTAAAAATAAAGTCAAATACAGAGGAATTATAATTAAAGTCCCACTTTCAAAATGCTGCAAAAAAAAAAATAATAATAAATAAAAATAAAAAAAAACCACTCGTCACAAGGAGTTCAAATTTGAACTGAAGATACTTGAAGAAGGGCGAAACGGTAAGGCATCAAAAAAAAAAGGTTCCAAAGTGTATTAATATATGGCTTTGTGAGCAGCATACAGAAAGTGAATTCGGCTGCCAGTGATATTTTGAATCAAAATGACAACGTATTTGGCATGAGTTGCACATTAAACCAACTGTAGTGTTCAATGTGCTGGATCTTTCTGTCTTTTGACGGAAAAAAATTACATAAAGTCATTCAACACTTGTGACACTGTAAAGTGGAAAGCCCATCCTCACGGCAAGTTCATACCAAATTGGATGGGAAAAATCGGTGGAACTTTTTTTTGGAACTGTTTTAGGATGTAGTACTGTTTCTTCAGTTCAAATTTGAACTCATTGTGACGACTGGTTCTTTTTTTTTTACAACATTTAAAAAATGGGACTTTAATTATAATCACTCTCTACAATAAAACTTTCATTAAATCAAACAAAATAATAAATAAATAATATTATAAACAAATAAAAAATAATCCATGGCATTGTTAATTAACTTATCTAATAATTTTTTTATTTGTTATATTTGGTATCATTTTAATATTGAGATCGTAGTCCAAGTCGTGGTCCGGTGATAGTTTTGGGGGCAACTCAGGGAAAATTATACAAATTTTTTTTTTATTTCACTTCGCTTATCAAAAAAAATATCCGATTTTTAAACGAAAATAAATAAATAAATAAATAAAAACTAAGACTTTGGAAAATTAAAATTGCCTTTATGTACAAACGCCTTTAAGTAAATATGTTTCCCCAAAACATAAAAGAAAGAAAAACAATTCCTTTTCAAATGATTTTTATTTTACAGACAGATGTTAACAATAAAATCCCCTTGAATCTAATGATTTAGAAAATTTTTTTTTGAATAGTGTGTGTATATATATATATAATTTTTCAAATGCTTTCAAACTCATTCATTGCTAGTGAGTTTGTGTTTGTCTCATCCATCTATGGATTTGTTTCTCGAAACCTTTCAAAAACTTTTGTTCCCTTCTTCCTTTCACTTTTACCTTCCGGCAAAATGTCAGCATGTCTGATTTTTTTCTGTGATGTTTATTTATTTATTTTTATTTTTTTAGATAACCACGTTTTCCTGTCGGTTGAAACCATCTTTTTGCTCAGTATTACTCTTCTTGAAGTTTTGTTTAAAGGGAATCCTGTGGCCTAGCGCCCGTGAATTTGACGAATTTTCAGAATTTGTTTTAATGTAAACAATGAACAATGTTATTCAAACTTTATAGATATATTAAATAACTTTAATAGTATACAAAGAAATTATAATTAAAAAAAATTTTAAGTAGTTAAGTAGTGGCGCTGAAGTTGCCCTCCTCATAAATATGGACCTGGGTAATGGGTCGAATTTTGGATCTTTCACTTATCTGTAAACGTAAAACGAAAAAAAAAATCTCATCAGTATGAGTGTAGTTATTGCAGGAACTAGAATTTAAAAGAAATGACAAAATGAATGTTGTTGAAATTTATATACAGAAAAACGGACTCCTTTTTCAATATCAAGTATTCAATGCAAAAAAGTTTTTTTAGTTCCAGCGATAGATACTGGTGTACTGAATAACATAGTGAAATTTGAGACGAATCGGCCGAGTAGGGTTTTTTCTCCCCTCTCACTGTGCAGAAAAAAAGGGGTTTCGAAATGAATGAGTTTGAAGTTTAAGATAAGCATATTCTCAATAAAATCGGACATAAATATGTACTTACAATTAATCTGCAAAAACCAGCACCATACAATATCCCTTCTGTTCGTTCATATCCTTCTGCTTCTTTGGATTTAGCATTTTCCGAGCTGTTCTGGCCTCTGGAGTCACTGGTGCTCTGACGATCGACTCGTTACGTTTTTCGGGCGAGTTGGCGATTAAAGTTCACTGACCCCGTCAGGGCCTGATCTCCGACGGTGACAAACATAAAAGAATGAAAACATTGGCAGTGCCCAGAGGTTGAAGGAAGTCGTGAGAATTGAAGAAGTCTAGTCATTCAAATTGAATTTAGGTAGGTTAGAGCAGAATATTAAGCTAAGTCTTTTAAAATTAGAGTTCGGTTCATAGTGTTCAATCTCCTGAATGGCCAGATGTTGGTGGTTGTCGAGATTATTGAAGAATATTTCTGAAAGTTTTCCAGTACTTTTTGAGAGGTAGCAGGTGAGATGGATATTTGAATATCAGCGTTTCTCATTAACCAGTTGTCAAAAATGGCGTAAAAGTGAAGCTGGAGGTACTTTGAAAACCTTTCAGCATCCACTTGCTCTAGGTCCATTCTAGGCATTCGTTATTTGTCTAATGGTCATATTTTCTTAAGCTCCCAAGATTTTAGTATTATACTTAGCGGCATATGCTAATAACAAGCAAGCATAGAGGTGAAAATCAGAAGTTTATTATGTCTGCTCGCTTTCATTGAAGCAGCACAATATGTAGCGACGTCGACGATTTTTTGCCGGCAAATTGATGATTTGGCGCAAGTTGCCATACACAAGAATTAAAACTTTTATTATTGCTTTGAGTGTTACTGCCGAGACATCTTTCTAATAGATCATCAACAGTTAAATCCTCGTCAAATCGGCTTCAATATTTCTTGTGCTTCATCATCTGGAGCAGGTGGATGCTCAAAGGTTGCAAAGTACCTTTAGCTTCACTTTTACGCCATTTACACCAAGATTCAAGGCCTACCGGACAATATGAGTGTTGTGGAATTTTACCCATCGAGACTTTGTGATAAAATCCCGCCCATATTATATTAAGGGGAATAAAGAAGATCCGAGAAGCTGCATTCCTACGAACAATAAATCTATTACCTGCTTCTGCGCTGATCTGCTAAATGGGCTGTAGAACTTAAAATATCATCAATATCATTACAAAAATTTAACAGTATATTCTTAAAGGCCTATACTTTCGAAATATAAAAAAAAATCCATTTTTTTTTTAAATTCTAGGCCACCGGGTCCCCTTAAACAAGTTTTTGTAGTACAAAATTGGGCTTCATTTCAGTATATTTTTCTCAAATAGGGCATATGAGGCAATATATTATGGCAATTTATCACCTCTATTTATGGCAATAGAGGTGACGAAATTGATAATTTCTGCGCATATATGCGTTATATGGACTCCCATCAGGTAATCTTACTATAGATCCGAGACAATTTATCACATTCTTCATTGAATCCCCCTGACTTCTGAAATCTGTAATTGTAACAGAAATCTTTAGCGGATTCGAACTTATCCCCTCATACTAAATGCAAATGTTACCACTAAACTAAGAAAGAAGAGTATTTCATAGTACTCTTTAATGTTTGTTAACTGAATTTTTAATGAGATTTCAAGTTTTGAAAATTGTTTGTAATTTTCTACATTACTTAAGTACTTATATTAATTTCTTTTTATTCATATAAATGTGGAAAATACACCAGAAGCAAACCTGGATTTTTGCAGACGGACGAATGGATGGACGGATAGATGGAAAATAGGATCGTAGGGCGTTGGGGGAAGGGGGCACTCACGTCCGTAGCATTTTCAAGCTACATGTGCCCCCTGAGTAGTGCTATATGAATGACAGCAGCGTTTGTCGGTACAGCCCATACGACAAGAGGCCTGATGGCGGGTGGCTAGCGCTCTGTACCACAAAACGTCGTACCAGTAACGTCGGTGCAACCCTTGCTTATAGCATAAAATATTACTGTATAAATATTTCCCAGCTGCATTACGAAAAATAAATCTATGGTGTAAAAGTATGAAATAAAGTGGTTAAGTTTGCGATATTTATGTTAATAATACTCCTACAGAAGCAAGTCTTTGAAGGATTTAAAAAACTTCCTAATGTATAAATACTCGAAAGGTTAGGGCGCTCGGTGCCACAGGTTTCGGTTCCAGTCCCAGTTGTGCCATGGATGTTTGTAGTGGTTCGGAATCCACTTTAAACCGTAGGTCCCGGTCTAATAGGATCTCGTAGATCATTGTGGGGGTAATGTTACTTGCATCCGTAGCATATCTTCAAGCTCCACGTGCCCCCTGGGTAGTCCTAAAAGTAACGTGGGTGCAACCCTTGCTTGTAGCATATCTTGAAACTACACGTGACCCCTGGGTAGTGCTAAAGGAGTAATGTGGGTGCAGCCCTTGTTTATAGCATAAAGATTAACTGTCTGTATTGCCAGCTGTATTAGAACAACATTTCGATTACATCAAGCATCGATTTCGATATATTCTTTAACACCTTAATGGAATATAACGAGACAACTTATATATTAGTTATAGTAAAAATATTCAAAGTTTATTATTAATATTATTAATTAGTTAATTATTAATATTCATATTCAGTATTATATATAAATATTCAAAGGTTCGAAATTTTTTTGAATATTTCTCGGAAAGAAATTTTGCCACAAAACAAAATCCACTGAATCTGGCTTCTATATTTTGCGCAACATTGTAAAAAGTCCATTACTGAAATGGCATTCGCTTGATTTTAATTACCGAGTGAAAGCGACGGGTTCGGGATTCCGCTAAGGCGCCGGGCAGACGGATCCTTCCCCCTCTCTGAATATTAAGAAATAAGGAAAGCGGGGGCATGTTCATTCATGTTTGGTAAATGATGTGACGAAGTTGTCATAATTGGAAGATTTATAACATATAAGGAGGAGTGAGGCGTTTTAACTATGAATGAGTTCTGTGGTCCTAAAAAAGGAGTGATGTTTTGTGTTCTAAATTCACGAAATGTTGGCAAACTAAAGCTTCAAATGTGAGTATCTTATTATTATTATTATTTTTTTTTTTGAAGTCTTGATGAAATAAAAGTCTTGGCCTTCATGTTGAATGTACTAATGCTAAAGGATAAATAATAGGGAAGAAAGTTAATAAATAATGTGTATACCATGACAACTATCCTATCAAATAGGAAAAAATATAATAGCATAATGTCTCTGAATGTCATTTAAGAATTTTTTTTATATGTAACGAATTATTTATAAATTTAAAATAGAAATGTTAATAGATTCTTAAAAACGTTACTTTATTATTTAACGTTACTTTTTGCATGCATTTTAAAAATAATTATGATTTAAAAATTATAATGAATAAATGTTTTTAAAAAATGTACGATTTTTTATTGGATTATGTTTACTATAGAGCTGATAGCAATTAATGGCCAACAAATTCTTTGGAACTTACTAATTTGATGCAAATTTTGTTGTTTAAAGGATATAAACATTTAGATGCAAATTTCATTGTTTAAAAAGGATATGAACAATTAGATGCAAATTTCATTGTTTAAAGAATGTAAACAATTAGGTGCAAATTTATTTGTTTAAAGGATGTAAACAAAAATGAATTGAAATTATTTCCCAATTATATAATGATTCTACGTATTCGAGAAAATAAAAGTTTTGTGTAATTAACTGTCTCATATTAACTAACATTAAAACACCTAGAAATTAGCTGCATTAAAATCTAAAACTGACTAACTAACATATCAAATACGCAAAAATATAATAGCATAATGTTTCTGAATTCCATTTAAGAAATTTTTTTTTCATGTGTATAGAATAAATTGAAAATAGAAATGTTGATGGATATAAACCGTAGACGGTTATGAAGGTAGTGTTACTCGCATACGCATCCTATATTCAAACTACCCGTGCCCCCTGGATAGTGCTAAATGAATAACAGAGATGCAGACCTTGCTTATAGCATGAAGATTAACTGTCTCTGTATTGGCAGCTGTATTAGAACAACAGTTCGATTACAACAATCATCAATTTCGATATATTCTTTAACACCTTAATTGGTTATAAGGAGACAACTTATATATCATAGTAAAAACATAGATATATTCAAGGTTAATTATTAATTAATTAATTATTAATATTCAAAGGTTCGAAATTTTTTTTTGAATATTTCTCGGAAAGAAATTTTGCAAAAACAGAATCCACTGAATCTGGCTTCTGTATTTTGCGCAACATTGTAAAGTCCATTACTGAAATGGCAGGCGCTTGATTTTAATTACCCAGTGTAAAGCGACGGGTTAGGGGTTCAGCAAGGCGCCGGGAAGACGGTTCCTTCCCCTCTCTGAATATTAAAGAATAAGGAAAGCGGGGGCCACATTCATGTTTGGTAAATGATGTGAACAAGTTGTCATAATTGGAAAATTTATAACATATAAGGAGGAGTGAGGCGTTTCAACTATGAATGAGTTCGGTGCTCCTAAAAAAAAAAGGAGTGATGTTTTGTGTTCTATATTCATAAAATGTTGGCAAACTGAAGCACAGATAGCTGAAAATGTAAGTATTTTATTATTATTTTTTAAAGTCTTGATGAAGTAAAGTCTTGGTCTTCATATTGAACGTACTAATTCTAAAGGATAAATGATAGGGAAAAAGTTAATAAATAATGTGTATACCATGACAATCACCCTATCAAATACGCAAAAATATAATAGCATAATGTCTCTGAATTCCATTTAAGAAATATTTTTCAGAAATAAATAATAACTTAGAAACTGAAATTTAAAAATGCAGAAAGATATTAAAATATAATAAAAAAATAAAATAATCTCGTTACCTATTTTTGCATTTCAACATAATTAGGATTTAAAAATAAAAAAATAAATAAATAAATGATTTTAATAAATGTACACTTTTTTTAATTAGATTCAATTTGCCATATTGCTGATAACAATTAATAGTCAGCAAATTCAACGTAACATACTAATTAGATATTGTTTAACGGATATAAACAAAAGGAATTGAAACTATTTCCGAATTATATAATGATTCTATGCATTCAAGAAAAGTTTTGCTTGATTAACTGTCCCCTATTAGCTCCATTAAAATACCTAGAAATCAGTTGTATTAATATCTAAAACTTATTACTCAATATAAGCACGTGGGATTTATAACTTTAGTTTGTCGCTCTACGGTCATCTTGTGCACACAAGGACTAAACAGACCGGTACCTACAGATTTAAAGTGTACTTCGAACCACTAAGAAACATCCATGCCACCGACAGGATTTGAACTTGGAGCCTCTGATGTGGTTTGAAAGAGAAGATGTTTCTTGCGAAAAATTTAAAAATAAATATAGCTAATCCAAACGCCAGGTACCAACTATTACTAATTACAATCATGAATTTCAAAACTATTAAAGTTATTAAAATAATACATCATCTATTGGTAAGTTTAATTCTCGATTTAATCATAAAAACAACTCAAGATTTTAAAACAAAATAAAATTTTCATTAGCGCATCAGCTCCATGGTGGGCCAAGGTCGTCTGTCTGCTGGCAGATCTCGAGACAGGAATTATTTCTTTTTACGGTGTAGGAATGTCAGCCCTACGACATGCAGTCATATTAAAACGAGAACTGCGGTTTAAAGTGGATTCCGAACCACTAAAAGCCTCCACGGCACCGCCGGCACTCGAACCCGAAACATGTGGCAACGAGCTCCAGATCGCTAGTCACTCGGCCATCAATTCCCCTAATTAAAATTAAATATCCTTAATATTCATCTTAATTACATAATTTATATAATGTAGTCTGATAATACATAATGTTTTAAATAAATCTTTATCTATTATGATAATGATCATGTTTATTCAAAATGATCAACCTATTAAGATGATAATCTTGATCATTATTTTTTGTATTAAGAAATTAAGCATTTGCTAATTAGTTTTCATGACATTTTAATATACATATTTGTTAATCGCTATAAATAGTTTTTTCGAACGACATTTTATATTCATACATAATTCATATTAATACATAAATAAGTAATACAAAAAAAATAAAGTCAATTCCTACTTTTTTTCTATATATTGCAGAAAAGTCCTATTAATCCTATGTCCTATTATAAATAATTTCCATTCATATTTTTTTTTTATCTGGCACCATCTATTGGTAGATATATGCAACTTGAATCTAAAAAATTAAATTAATTAATTAAATTTAATGAATGAATTAATATTTGAAAAAAACTGTATTGACATCCAGTGTCATCCACTACAAGCTCAAAAAAATGCATTTGAATTTGAGTGGATGAATAAAAAGTATTTTATGAACAATTGAAAATTTGAACAAGATGTATACAGGGAGAGTGTGAGCTAATAGAAGGAATTGAAAAACTGAATAAAATATCTGAATTGCTACGGCATTTAATAACGGAAGAAGTTACGAGTGTCAACAGAATTTTATCTCGTTAAGTATGAGACACAAAGGTAAGAAGGCTTGAAGACTTTTGTCTTAAAAGCTTTCAATAAAGAAACTTGATTTACTTCATCTCAAAACTCGATATCGTTAAGTAATGTGAAAGAATACTGTCTACAATGTATCTTAACTCCGTTGTAAAAGAAAATCCATTAATGAAGATATCGGAAACGGAGAAAATATCAATCAAGTTAATGAAAAAGTCATGGGATAAATTGATTTGTGAGATCGTAGAGAAATCTGAAGAAATCTAAAGAGACAATTTTAGAGTTGCAGAAAAAAAATTGATAAACAAAATTCTATAATTATTGATATTTGTAATCAGAATATATTTCTAAATATGATTTTAGAACAATAAATGTTTTGTAGTAAAACATACTGTTGTACATAAGTTGTCATTTATTTTTTATTACGTAATATATTTTGCGTATTAATTTAAAACAGAAAAAATTACAATAGCTAAAAATATATTTTGACTGTATTAATGATGTATTTTAATAAAATTTTTAATATGTTACAGCAAAAATTATTGGTGTCAATCTTTGAAATGAAATTTCCTGAATGTTAAGTTTTAAAGCCTAATGTTTGAAAATTTGTTTTTCGTAAAAATTTTAATATTTTGAGAAATGTGATGTACAAAAATTAATGTGATGTACAAAAAAATTAATGTAAAATTAAAAAAATTCAATTAAATAATTCCAAAATTTCAATTAAATTCTTTTTAATGAAATTTGGCAAAAAATATTAATCAAATAAGGCTTAAAAGAGAAACAATAGACTTAATTTCTGTTTCAAAACAATACAAAAAGGAGTTATTCATAAAAAAATACATTTAAAATCTATGCTATCTATTTTTAATATGAATATATTCATTTGTTACAGTTATATAAATCTGAATAAAATAGTCCACCCTTGAAATGACTGTTTTAGCTCATGGGCAGAAAATCCTTTTGCTATTGCATTTTGTCTAAGCAATTCAAAGACCTTGAAGAGGTTTAGGGAAATGTTTAAGTGCAGCAATACGTTTTCTTAGAGCATCCCGATCATGCTCAAACAGATTAAACTGTTGAGAATAAACTAGCCATACTTATGCAAGTATATGCACATACATATACCTATACGCATACAATTGTTTTATGATGGTAATTTTTCACAAACCAAGCACTTTGGTCCAGCTTTTATAGTTTTTATTAGAAATTGTTATGTGTATCTGCGTAAGAACTGAATAAAAAAATTATATTGATAAATATGAGCAGAAAAGCTCTTCAGACTATGTGTAGATCACTGTGTCGATCCAAATAGATACTTATCCCCACATATATATTTGATCGAACAAATTTGACTCGCATATGTCTCGCATATGCTAGTAGAACATCGGATTCCAGACACCCGCCATACAACAATCTACTTAATTAATTCTTCTGATAAATAATGGCAAGTATTTATATCTAAAAAGATTGCCATCTCGAAATTTCTTACGCATTTGTACATGCAGAAATTGCAGACGTTTTCAAACCATGCTTTTGGCTGTATGTACAATGATGTCAAAGGATAAAAACTCCTATTATATTCTAATGCAAAAATAATTTTTGTTGCGTATATTACGTAATTGTCAAGAAAATTTACTTGTTTTTTGGCCGAACAAATTACAATTTTCTGATTTTTCTTTAACTTTTAGTACAGGTCGAATTCTTATGTTTCTAAAATTTTCAATTCCGACTAGAACAATGGTCCAAAGTGACTCTGTCCTAGTCGTATTAGAGTATCTGCTGTTTTTCCTTAATATAAATTTTGATTAAATTTCGTTATTGTTTTCCATTAGCTACCCGCCTTGATACGAGGAGAATTTATTTTACTCTGCTAAATAACAATGGAAAGGGCTGAAGATTATCAGATTCAGTCTGCTGAAATTGATGACTAAGTTTTCCCTCCCTTATCAGGAGGTAAAGAGTAGCATGCATCTGTTAACATAAAAAATGACTTCATGCAGAGGTCTATGAATGTCCAGACAAAATTAATGGACTGCATTAATAGTCAAGAAAATAAAGTATTATATCATGTAATAACTTTTCTAAGAGGAAAGTAAATGCTGGACAATTTGATGGTAAGGTTACTACAAGTTAAAAAGAACAGACCTATTCGGAAGTCGTTAAACAGAAAATGCAAAACCTAGATCCAGATCTAGATCTATTATTTTATTTATTTATTTATTTTTTTGAATTTACCCAATAAAAGGAAAAAAAAAAAAAAGAATCCGTTTTTTTCAAACTAGAACCACACTGGAAAATAGAATTGATTCTGATTAATTATATATTAGAATTAGAAATGTTAGAATGATAAATAATGGAGCCTTATTGATAGAAACAGATTTTGAGACGAGTATCAATAAAATAAAGATAGCTATTGAAGATAATATTGATTTAAAAAAAGAAATAGACAATAATACCCTGAAAAATAGATCCATTTCTAACTGTATATAATAATCCAACAAATAATGATCTGCCAGATGTAGCTGCAGATCAAATTTCACCAATGTTATAGTCCAAAAACGAAGATTTTGATAGAGACAAATCTGTCATTACAACTTAAATTTAAAGTGAAGACCACATGATGTTCAATTTATATTTATACTGTGTCTCCGAAAATATTTCGTAGATTCCTGGAGCTAAAAAGGTTAAAAATAGGATAGTCAAGATGCGACTTTAAAATATTTGTTAAGCCATTGCAGTGTTGCATTTGATACAAATACCGACATAAAAATAAAATTTTTGTAAAAATAATATATGTGGAATGCTTATAAAACCATATAGAAAAATCTTTTATAAAGAATTAAATTAAATGCGCAAATTGAGAAGCATAAATGTAAGAAATATAAAATAGAAGTTGGGACTAACCATAAAATGGTTGATCAAATGGTTATTGTCTTTTTCTAAATATATAAAATCACGATCATCTTCAAGTGAGATATTTATTTGAGTCCTGTATATAGCCCTGGGTGGTGATTGTGTTGTTTATTGGAGCCTGGATTGGTTTCTGGTCATACTGAAAATATGTTGCTCTCCTTCTTAATCCCTGTACACAAGACAGTACGTGAACTATTGAGTCAGTCTCTCTCCAACCGGGACCTCATGATCGAGTGGCTATCGCTCTGAAATTTGGTATCACAGATTTCAGGTTCGAGTCCCGGCGGGGACATGGATGTTTGTAGTGGTTCGCAATCCATTATAAGCAGTAGGTCCCGGTTTCATATGACTGTAAAAACGTCACAGAGCCCAATCAGTCTCCTTCTTACCCACATTCCCAAACTGTAAAGGGACAACTTGGCTCTAGGCACTGTGGTGTGGTAGTAGCAATCGTCTCTCTAACTATTTATTAGTTTCTTGACCCTGCTCTGACCAGAGTCGGGTTCTTTTGCACATCAAAAGGATTCCCAGTTGTCACTCACAGGCAAAGATAATGTGACTTGTTTCTCGAGTTCATGCAAAAACCCTCGGAGTGAGATCGAATCGTTTCTTTCTTCTCTTTCAGTCTGACGCCACTTTAAAGGCGATCCATCGATAGGGCTAACGACAATTTCAGCTGTAGAACATGACTCTCCTTTCGCTGGCGGCCTGATGTCCAATTAGATGGGGTTCTGGCCTTTGGTACCTTAAATTCAAGTTTCAATCCTGGCAGTGGCATGGATGTTTGTGAGTGGTTCGAATCCCCTTTAAACTGTAGGTCACTGTCTGTTTATCCCTCGTGTGCACAAGGTGACCGTAGGGAAACCAAAATCAAACCTTTCGCTGGTGGGGGAACTGTTGTGATGACTTGTAGTTGAATTCTGAGTCATGGCTTCCGCTAGATCGGTATAAGTAAATTGTCTTAACCTTTAGTAATAAGTGTAAAACACATTTTTTCCCTATAATAAGAAAATACTTACCACTTGTCAATAAGTTTAAGACCGGAAGGGGATTAACAAAAATTATTACTATGCTGTATGAAAAGGGCAATACCACAGAATGATTCAAATCTCATTTTATCCACTGTTATTTCATATAAATTCCCCTTTTAGCATCCGAATTTTCCGCCTACACTTTAAATTTGGATATTTCGTTGCAAAAGGCCACAGGAAACTGACTTTGAGAGAAGAATAAAAAAGATGAAAAGTAATGTCATGAATAAATGCCATTTGAAACTCAAATTTTTCTTCAAAAAAAAGGCATTAGATATGTATTTTCGTATGACAATGGTACGTTTAAAGAATTTAAAGCCGCAAAAAAAAAGTGGGACATGAACTTTAACACGAAAAGAATTTCAGTCATTCCAGATAAAAATGGATGAATAAATAACACATCATTTAAATAAAACTTTAGACAATAAAAGAAAATTTGAAATTGCATTTCTGCTAGAATCACACTACATTTACAAAAAATTACTATTTCTTTTACACCATTTTAAATAATAAATAATATATTAACTATAAATGTGATATTAATATTGTTATTAATATCATTTTTCTTATTTATATAATAAACATTAGTGTAAAAGTAGCTAATATTAAAAATATTAGTGCTTTTAATTAATCAACAGTAGATTATTTAATTAATTAATTGATATTAAGTTATTTATTTACCATTTATGCAATTAAAAATCATAATTTTTTATGCAGAGTTAAAAAGATTTGTTGTATCCATGTGATCATTTGGTTAATTAGGAAAGATATACGTACCTATATTTTTTTTGTACAAAAAAAAAAAAAAAACAAAAGAATGTGAATAGAGGAATCAAATAAAAGATCAAATTTTTTTTTGGTGTATAATTAAAAATCTAAATACAATTTATTACTTTATTTAAATGTTTACAATAAAATGTGCATATGTTCTAATAAGTGTGTAATATGCATAATATGTGACTTAAATATTCTTTAACAATTAAAAAAACCGATATTTGCAGTTCTCTGATTTTTAAAATAGATATAGTAAACAAAATAAAATCATAATAAAATCTTTATTAATTAAATGTTTTATAATTTTAAAAGATATTTGATAAATATTTTCGGCTTAAATTAATTTTACGAAAAAAATAAATTTTATTAGAACAACTCATTAAATATTCTAAAGAAATGAACAAATTACCGGATTTTTGAGTAGATTATTTCAGATAAAATTAGACACATCAGATAATTCAATCAAATTCTCTCTATATAAAGAGTTTAGTTTAGATAACACTTTATAAAAATGTAAAATATGATCATTTTCATAATATTAAGGATTTCATTTTATAATGCGTCCGATAATTGACATTTATTTTTGAATGGCAGATGCATATCGATAATAATTAATTACTTTATTTGAATTTATTTTCATGCAAAAGTGTTTTCAGTTAAAAGTAAGAAAACAATAACAATTAAGTACTTGATAATGAATTTATTTTCGGAATAGTAATGCATCAAATTAAAAAAAAGAAGAAGAATTTAAGTTAATTATTAAATTTTTCTTGAAAAGACTTGTTTTAACTCAGAAATTGGGTTTTTAAGTTTAAGTTATAGAAATTTTAACGATTTATAAATTGAATATGGGACAAAATTAGTATGTTTAAAATTTTCACATCTTTTCAATAAATTAGAAAAATTAATAGCAAAATAAATGTAATAACAATAAAAAACACTAATATTATGTTTATTTTAAAATAAGAAAGAAATTTGGAATTTAAGAATAAAGTTCTTATCTTAGAAAGCAAATTTATTGTCAAAACATTTAAATTAAAGAAAAAAAAACATTGGTATTTTAGGATTCTATTGAAATTTATTCTATAAAATTAATAAAAAAATTGAATGATTTTGAAAACCATTCTAGGCATTTTCAAAATGCATCATTCTAAACTTTTTTTAACTGATCATCAGTATTTATGGAAATTTCTAAGAAAAATTAAGAGTTGGTACCAAATAGTAAAAAATGGGATAGAATAAATAAAATAATGATATTTTTAGCTCGAATAAAGCTCAATAACGAGAATAAAATTTTAGCAACTGATAAGTTGAGTTTGTTATGTGATGAAACAAGATGAAAATTATAAAATTACCGAAATTGGTAACGTACATCGAGGCAAAAAATTTACTTACTAAAATTTTGCTGAAATTTTGTCTTTAAATTATTTTAAACAATTGAATGATTTTGAAAAACAACTTTTAAAAAATTCATTTTAAGAATTTTCAAAATGGATCATTCTAAGCTCTTTTCACTGATCATCAGTATTTTTGAAAATTTCTAAGAAAAAGTAAGAGTTAGTATTAAATAATTTAAAAAAATGGGATAATATAAATAAATAACTAAAAGATTGACATTTTTTAACTAGAATAGTGCTCGATACAGAGAATAAAGTTCTTATCAACTGAGAAGTTGAGTTTTTATGCGGTAAAGAAGGTAAAAATTATCAAATTACTGAAATCGGTATTGTATATCGAGGCAAAAAATTTATTTATTAAATTTGTATTGAAATTTTTCATACGATTATTTCAAACGCTGGAATGATTTTAAAAAATAACTTTTAAAAAATTTATTTTAAGGATTTTCAAATTATATCATTAATAAGCTTTCTTTAAGTGATCATCAGTATTTTGAAAGTTTCTAAAAAAAGTAAGAGTTAATATCAAATAATAAAAAAATGACAAAACAAATAAATAAATCAAATAATTATATTTTTAAGTCGAATACTGCTCATTAGAGAAAATAATGTTCTTAATAAACTTATGTTACGTGACAGGGAAGATGAATATTATAAAATTACCGAAATCGGTATTGTACATAGAGGCAAAAAAATTTATTGATTAAAATTTTATTGAAATTTTTTTCTATAAAATTATTTTAAACAATTGAATGATTTTGAAAACAACTTTTAAAATTTTTTTAAGCATTTTCAAAAATATATCATTCTAAGAATTTTGTTTAATGATCCTCAGTATTTTTGGAAATTTCTAAAAAAAAAAAAGTGGACAAAATAAAAAATAAAATTTACTATCAAATAATTAAAAAAAATGACAAAATAAATAAATAAAAGAATGATATATTTTTACTATAATGCAACTCAATAAAGAGAATATTATCGAAAGATTTAATTTAAGAAAACTTAGATGTTTAAAGCTCTTATCGACTGAGGAGTCGATTTTGTGATGTGATAAAATAGCTGAAAATTATCAAATTACCGAAATAGATATTGTACATTGAGACAAAAAATATATTTATTAAAATTTTGTTGAAATTTTGTCTTTAAATTATTTTTAAAAAATTGATGATTTTGAAAAACAACTTTTAAAAATTCATTCTAAGCATTTTCAAAATGTATCATTCTAAGCTTTCTTTAACTGATGAACAACATTCTTGAAATTTTCTTTTAAAAATAAGATTTAGTATCAAATAATAAAAGAAATGTGACAAAAAAATAAATAAAATAATAACTGCTCGATAAAGAGAATAAAGTTATTAGCAACTAATATATAATATTAAATAAATATACTAAACACTAAATAAATAAATAAATAATAATAACACATTATATGACTTTGTTATATGATAAAGAAGCTGAAAATTATAAACTTACCGAAATCGGTATTGCACATCGAGTCAAAAAATTTATTTATTAAAATTTTATTGAATTTTTGTCTTTAAAATTATTTTTTAAACAATTGAATGATTTTGGAACACAACTTTTTTAAAATTGTAAACCTTCTTTTCAAAGCTTTTAAGCTTTTTTAATGATCCTCAGTATTTTTGAAAGTTTCTAAAAAAGTGACAAAATAAATAAATAAAATTGTAAAGAGTATCAAATAATAAAAAAAAGTGACAAAATAAATAAATAAAAAATGATATTCTTTAACTCTAATACAACTCGATAAGAGAATATTAACAAAAGAT